>CDMC01000031.1:125504-140739 GCA_001511075.1 Aspergillus calidoustus | reverse complement strand
CTCATAGCGAGACGTAGTTCGCCAGGCATGATAATCTCATCGCAAGTGGGAAGTTTACACTTCGCTCCCCCTCTAGAGTCCGGTGCCATTTCTATGAAGAATAACGGCTGCGTCGGGGGAGGAGAATTGGCCGGAGGATCACCGGGGGTTGGTCCAAGGCCAAGGTGTTGACGAAGGAGCTTTCTCTCCATTTCCAGTGTATCTAGCTTCGCATTCGGTGGGAAAGACATGTTGACGCTCTTGATGTCTTCTTTGAGAAGAGCTGCTTTGGAAAGGATGGGATTTAATTATGGTAGATTATGTGATAACGGAAAAGTATGCCTAGAAAATAGCAGTACATACAGAATAACTTATGGAGGGAAATGTAGAAGAGAAAAAGACAGCTGAAACAGTGGAGCGCTGAGCGACGATGCTGCGCAGGATTACTGTAGCGCCTTCAGCGCAACGACCGGCTTCAACTTACGCATCTCTATTGGCTAACATCTGACCCACCCACATCAGCGAGATCTCTGAACCCAAAGTGTTCATTATTTTCAGCCGCCATCAATTCCGGGACCCGGATGGCGAAGGCTTCCTCGGATGCGCTCGCACTAGCTAAAGATGCCGCTATTGGCTTTGCCGAAAAATATTCTGCACAGCAGAAAAATTGACAGAAGGATACACATTAATGTCAATATGTAGCTCGAAGGTCAACCCGAACTCGCTAAAGAACGCAGCGTACCGGGACTTAGGTTGTCACGTGGCTATCTGCTGTTCCCGTAAGATAGTCACTAACCGTAGGATCTCGTACGAGCCCCGAAGCTAGAAACGTAATTCGGATTGCGGTAATTGGATTACTTCCCTAGTACTGGGTACTGACGTGGTAAGCGCAAGGCTTGGCAGGTTGAAGGCGTGACGAGTGCACAGATGACTAAGCGTTGTTCGAGTTCTCCCGTGACAGTATCGTGACGAGCAGTGGTTTACCAATGGGCTTGTAGTTGAAGTACGGCCACCTACTACACGCATGTAGTAACTGTAGAGTAGTTCGGACGAGTGGAGTCTAGCAAAGGTATACTCTGCAATGACAATTGATATTGAACGCGAAGAACTAAGAAGTAAACTAAGTACATGTGCGAGAATGAGCGTCCTTATATCCTCCTGGTGGCTACTGGCAGCCACGGTAGCCGTAGCTACTGTTTGGTAGCTAAGCTACTGCTTCAGTAGACGAGCTACTGTTACGTGACCTAGCGGGCGGTTGGTTTCTGCCGTAGCTTTCTGAGGTATCGTATTGTCTCACGCCCGATTGGTTCATGAATGATTGGCTGTCGTTGCTCCTTAGCGAACAGAGGCTACCGCCGTAACATAGGTTTCTTTGATGCAAACTAAGCAAACACTTAGTCAACATCTAGATCTGGCTCTTCCTTGGAGGGTCTTTCCCGATTCCGCGATTCCCAGGCATCTGGGACATAATTCCTGATTCGTGGGAACGGTAGTGGAGTTCTCGCGAGCCGCTGCCGCGCTCCCACGGTTTCAAGTACCGTGAGGTGCATTTGGACAGGTTTCCCTTTGGTCGTGCCCGATTGGGTTTAGCGCTTAGACCTCGATCACTGAGCCCTGGGCAAGTTGCGGGTGTGTCACGGCATCCTTTTGTTGCGGGGTGTTTGGTTGGCTGTCGTGGCCCGGTGATTCTGCCTAGCGTAGCCGCCCTCAACTTGTCGTTGGTAGTGTCATAATAGCCCGGTGGCTTGAGCGAGTGAGGTACACTAGGTTGCAATAATGGCGCAAATGTTTATACTCTCCCTTTTCTGTCAGAAGCCCTAGTATAATTTACGCTAAACTACTTTGGGAATATTCTTCTGAGCATTGTTACCGGCTTTGTATTAAAACGTAATAGTGCACTGAGCAACTCTGCGCCACTTTCGTCACTCGTATCCTCTCATACAAGGGCATTTCTTGCCACTTGGAATTTCGTCCGAAATCCACCAACGATCCTCCCGAATGATCACGTTGATCACAGTCAGAACAAAGAATGGCTCCCAATCTTGCTGCCTCTGAACTAGAGCTCAATTGGCTACTGCAACAATGGAGAGACGATCTAGGTGGGGCTAGATTCTTGGCCAACATAGGTAGGTCCATGTTCGACCACCCTCAGTTCCCAGTTTCGCCCAATCAAACGCTCTCAAATTTGCTCCCGAGCTGCATATGACACGTCAAACCACTTCCTTCCCCTCTTCATTGACATCCCTTTTAAAGAAACCGCAGCCTTCAATTTTGAAAATGTAGAAGCCTTCTTTGCTCGGCTCGTATCTTTTTATTCTAATTAACGGTGAATCGCGATGACTGAGCAGCCCCCATTACGTCCATTGCTTCCCACAACTGCTGGAATCACGCCCGCCCCTTATGTGTCGAACGATGCCAAGCAAAGACGCCGATCTTTAGCTTGCACCTCTTGCCAAACAAAAAGAACAAAGGTGTTAATTCTATCACATAACTATCTCGCTTGGAACTTATTAATGATAGTAGTGTTCCGGCTCATCCCCATGCGATCAGTGTGTAGCCGTACACGCCAATTGCATATTTGACGCAGGGCGAGACAGGCGTCGAAAATTCGCGTTGAAGAAAGCAGAACAGACCCACGACACACTTACAGTTCTACGTCAAAAGTTTCCGTCAACCCCACCACAACCGAAAAATATATAATCGATCGCTCTACTTTAAATTCGAACCACGCAACCAGACCGACCTTAAATGACATAAAATTTAAATGATAGCTCCTTCCAAATCCAGCGAGTCGATAAAAGTTGAAATTATTACTTAATATTTGGTATACCACCCTTGCGCAGCAATTACTGCCTCCACCCGCCGCGGCATCGATTCAATCAAGTTGTCAAAGTAATCCTGCGATATCTCTATCCACACTTGCTCGATAAGACCTTTGAAATATCGCCTGATCTCCTCTTTAGTACCTCTATAGCTCTCGATATGAGGGTCTAGCTGATAGATAGTCTCTTTAAGCCTCATCCAGGCGTGTTCGATCGGGTTCAAATCAGGCGAGGCAGGATTAAGTGTGACGATTTGATCCTGATTCGGGGGTAGTGAACTCCGTCTGCGCCGTCCACGTGGCGAAGCCATCCTTGAAGGAATTGTTGGCTTGGGATGTTTGTCTATATTTGAGGGCTTAGACTGCTATATAATCTCTACTATTATACTTAACTTACCTAGACAAGGAAAATCTGTCTAGTACACCTTAAACCCACCCGGCATCAAAGTCTGGAAGACCCTGTTCGGATCATACTTTTGCGCAATCGCCTGCAGACGCGCATGATTCTCCGGCCCGTATCCCGGGAAAATAGACTGAAACGCGGCTGCATCCCCAATGTAATTAAACGCATCGTACAGCCCCGCCTCGAAGGTCGCGTTGTTGATCGCATAAGTTGTCTCCTCAATCCATTGCATGACGATGTCATTGTACTTCGAGCCAGTCCACTCAACTACCTCCGCGTAGGCAAGGTACACCTTGGACGAGTCGAGACCGAGCGCGTTGCCACCAGCCTTGGCGGAGGCATCCATCCAGAGCTTACCGATAGGCTGCCAGTCAAGCTGGATTGTGTGGATGTTTCCCGCGGGGACTTGGGAGTAGAGCTTCGGGAGGCGCTGGAAGAAGGTGCTGTTGATGATGCTGATTCCGCGGTGGAGGTCGTCGAAGGTCGTGCCAGTTACAGTACCGGCGACGAAGACGTCACTATCGAGGTTAGTTTGGAACAGTAGTCAGCTGGGGGAGCGTACTTGATGCCATCAAGGACCATGCCGCCGAGTTCGGTGGCGAATTGGGCGACAGTCTTGAAGCCTAGGTTGTTGGCGACGGCGGGGATGTTGGTGAAGGGTTTGAAGGCTTCGGGGTACTCCGTGACCTCGCTGTCGTAAAAGAGGATTGCAGAGGCCAGGGTTGCCGTTCCAGGAGCAGGGACAAGGGCTGGGACGATATGCGTCTTGGGGTCAGAAATGTCCGCCGCGTATGTAGCAATTGCCTTGTCCGTCAGTCTGACTGCAAAGCTTAGTTATGCAAGAAAGGAGATACCTTCAAAAACTCATCGACATATTCCTCAGCTACAGTGTACGCACCAGCCCACACTTTCTTAGACTGAATGGTCTGCAGATCGAAGCGAGTCACCAGACCAAAGTTGCTGCTGCCGCCCTTCAGCGCCCAGAAGAGATCTGGGTAGCTGTCCTTGTTAACTTCAATGACAGATCCGTCGGCCAGAACAACTTCGTAATTGACCACGGTGTCGCATCCGAAACCGACTTGGTTGCCGTAGAAGTTGATGCCTCCAGCGAGAAGCAGGCCAGGGACACCGACGGGCCCAAGACGGCCACCCGCGACAGCTAGATTATAGGGCTCTAGGTAGGAGTATACATCGGCCCACCTGCTTCATTAACTCAAGTCAACAGATATAAAAGACGGAACAACGAACCGGTACGCAGGACCAACGGAGAGGAGCGACTGGTCAGTCGACAACTCCAGGGTATCCAGGAAGGACATGACGATCAACACGCCATTGTCGATATTGTTCGAGCCCTACCTTGTCAGCAATCGTCTATATTTCTGCAGGTGCTAGTATACGAACCCGAATACCCATATGTCCACCGCCACGCACAGCGAACTTCGCATTCTTCTTGGTCAGAAGCCGAATCCCCCTTCCCAGATCTGCCGCAGAGGCGGGGCGAAACACGCACGCGGGCGACATGATCTCGGTATTGGACCAGAAATTCGTCGACTCATCTTTGTAGACAGAGGAATTAGGGTAGAACACTGAGTCAGAGAGTTTGCTCTTCAGCGTGCTGCAGCCCTGGGAGTCCGCGGTCGCGAAAGCAGGGAGGGTCAGGGACAGAATGCCCACCAGGGGCAGGGCAAAGGCGAAGCGCATGGCTAAGGTGGTTTTTTGTCAGAGGGCGTATGTTAAGGGAGAGAACAGGAGAAGGAACGACGCGAGTGATAGGTACAAATACGTCGCGAGAACGGCAGAGGGGAGCTGTTGACATCCCGAGTGCTGTGGATTCAGTGGAGCGAGCACAATTATACCCTTTGAACGACTCACAAACGAGGACTAGCTAAGATAGCGCCATGGAGAAGGCTCCACGCGTGTTGCTCGGCTTTCAAGTTGCAGGCTTCGCCCCTTTATTAGCGGCCTCCATCTATTCATTCCGCTTTCCAGCGTGAAGCCGGTTGGGGTTGGATTCAAACTATGGAGGATGATACGGATTCCACGACCCGGCATCGTTGCACGTGGCAGCTCAAGTATACAATCTTAATTACTATTACGTACTGTTGCTAATCGTATCATCCGACATCATCCCGAGTCAGAGCCACAGCGGATGTAGTAGTGGGGTAGCTCATTTTAAAGTTCGGCCTAGTCTAACTACGGCTCCCCGAGTCCTTCACGTCAAACTCCACCGTGCGAATAATCCCATCCAGTTCCTTGGCCTGCGTGGGCCCTGACAGAATATGCTCTTCGCTCGAGTTGTCCGCGCCCGACTTGAACGTGATGGAGTACTGATGGCCATGGCCTTGGTTAGAAGAGACTTGCTGTCCGCTGTGTGGGAACGATTGTAGGGGGTGCGAATTCGCGCCAGACTGGGAAGTGTATCTGCTGCCAATGCTGTGCGAGGAGAGGCCTAGCAGACGGGGGAAGTAGCGCCGCACGAATGGTCGCATGGCTGTCACGCAGCCTCCTGTTATTCCTAGGTTGAGTTCGATGACACACCACAACAAAGCATTCACCGTATTCCCTGATTTGTTAGTCTATGCAGTGATTTGACCGGGGGTGCCATACAGGTCAAGTCGTCGTCCATTAGCAGAGTGTATAGACTAGCGAGACGGATGCAGCTGACAACACCGACGCTATTCAAGTTAGGACCTGTGTAAAACCATCGTTGGATATACTCACAAGCACCCCATGGCTAGAATACAGCCCACAGCAATCTTCTGCCGCAGCGGCATCTGGAGTCGCCGCAGCCACGGCCTAACAGGTCAGCCAGAGCCCGAATGGCAGAGTAGCTACGTACACTGGAACCAGGACTGTAGCAAAGTCGGTGCTGATGCTCAGAGCTGCGTTCGCAAAGTAGAACACCGGTCGGTTCATACACGAGCCGTGAGTGATGCTGACATCCCAGCTTTTGGCGATCGGGTTACAGCTGAAAACATTGGCCAGTACACTGGCAACATTGTAACTCGCGGCTGTGAAAACGAGCACCCAGATGGCGATATGGAAATTGCGACTCGGGAAGATGCGCATGTAAAATAACAGCACTGACACTTTCAGGAACCCGGTGCCAGCGCAGTACATGATAGCCGCGACGACGTTGAGCTAATTTGTCAGGCGCTGCATATGAAAGATCATCAGATACCGTACCTTCAGAAACATCGGAGACAGATCCGCAAGAAGGACATCCCACATATGAACACCCAGTCCCCAGTTAAGCACTACAATGGTTAGATGAGTACGCTACGAAAGTCGAGGAACCACGTACTGTCCAACGTCACAGCGCTCAGCGCACACGATAATAACTATCCCCTTTAGCTAGCGAATATGGTCCCAGATAGGGCGCGTACAAATGCGACAATCATCAAATCTGTCAACTAGTTAGTATCAGATGTTCATGGTCGGGAGAACACTCACAGTCATCCCAACGAAAGCCACGAGCAATGAACATCCGAGTCCACACGCGAATAACCAACGAAATGAACGCGATGGGCAGGAAGATGCAGTTCACAATCACAAACTTCGTACCACAGTATGTCGGGTTCACGAAATTCGACGTCTGCCCTTCCGGTGGAGGCACCGCCGGCACGAGGATTGCGTTGGCCATGCTGTAGTTGTATTGACCAGCTCATTCACGCTCAAGCATAAGGTTCTCGGGTGCCAGATCGATTTAAAGAATATCTCCGAAGTCAGCACCGACTGGAGGCAAAGTTGGACCGCATTAGTCATGAGCTTTCTCCACATCATTCGCGAGAAGCCCAACCCCGGATCCGGAAAAGGTTCAATAGTGTTAGCTGATTCCATGGGTCGTGATCTGTGAAGGATCCACAACTAGCGCTTTCGTTTATGAAAAAGACTTTATGTCGTGAGATGAAGCCCTGTTGCTCAAGAGCGTGCCTTGCTCTGGAAGAGGTACGATTCACAATTGGGCAGGTTCTTGTTTCCGAGCGACTGGTATTGGTGACATGAGCCATAATCGCAATCGAACTAATGATATTGTGGCTCGATCGACAAGGCCATGGTGAAGCTGTTTAGTGATTTTGAATCCTCGGCAGATACTCCACTCACACAGCAACGTGGACTAAGATTCGAGAATTAGGCAATTCAGCAAGATCCAGGGAAAGCCACACGCCGTCGCTAAAAACATTGTCGGGCATACGATACCGCTAGGATTTCAATTGATTTCAGCATCCGCTCGGTACCGCACTTTTCCAATCCAGCTCAGTTGTTTACCCCTGTATTTGATGTACTTGTCGAGCATCTCTGCTGGATAGAATTAGCCCTCCATACAAGCAGGCACGCAGCAAACAGGTCAATACGAGTCAGTACGTTGGCCTGGATTCTCCGACAAATATTCATACCACAAATACGGAACCCCCTAGTTAGAATAGATACAAGTCTGACAAACCAATTCGAGCATGATCAAGCATTAATAGATGATCTGATTGGTCTCTCGTCTGAAATGCTTAGAACGAGGTCTGAATGGCGATGATCTTTTTGTAATAGGAATACTCCAAGCAAATACCAAGATGCAGGGGTATCAAGCGAGCTTATATCATTCGCCTCCGGCCAACGTAACTACTAGTGCCTAGAATGTGCCATTAGTCACGTGTAACGACCACGAGGCGGCCCAACTTTGTAAGGCGGCAGGACCTGGCGTCTATCCGCATTGCGCAGTGGGTGTGTTGGATGCAGGAGCCCGTCAAAGTCAAAGCCATCGCCCACTTTCAAGTAACAGTGACAACATGGTCATTTGAGGACATCGTCATGGCTCGAACGTTACCCAAACGACGGAAATATGTAACGGAGAAAGCAACTTGTCGGAGAACGCGGTGGGCATAATATTCGGTACGCAACCCACAGAATATGAAGGTCTGATTCATCGAATCTATCAGCGAAGCTGCACTAAATACAGAAGAAATAGGGGTAATCTAACTAACTGAACTAGGCTACGATAACTAACTAAGTAGTTAAATGACTGAGCGGGCGCTGACTAACGGTAAGTTCGGCGGTGAAGCAGAATACTAGTGGCCACTAAGGATCGGCACACCCGGACTTTATAGACAGAACATCCGGGGAACTGAGGTTGTAGCCATCTGTTCCGATCGCGGAATTTGGTAGATGCAGCATCCGAACATATCCGGGCATCCTGCAGGTCAGAAAGGCCGAAGATACACCACAAGCGAGCCTTTTAGCCAGCTTAGTTGCAGACGCCAGGACTCTCGCTGGTACTTTATCTTTCCTGACCCTAGCAGGGAGCCTTGCCCGGTACCTATGTCAAGTAGCCCTCCGATTGAAGGCCTGACCCTCTTTCGCGGCCTGGGCTGCCCGCACTGCCCCTATGTAGCGCGAAGCGTCAATGCTATGGCCAAGCATTATCAGAAGAGCCACAGAGCTCCAGGGACCACGCGTGCTGGGGTCCGGCCCCGTGGTTACCACCCCCGTAATCCGTGGCGGCCGCTTTCCTGCCAGCGTTTCTTTCCTGCCGCGGCTGGGAGCAGCTTCTTCACGGTCAAGCCCCCCCGCCAGCCTTAATGGGAATGGACTAAGGCGCGTCCGGCTGGTCTCCGAGCCTGAGTTTGCTCGCGCGCAGGTCTTGAGAGACCTAGAAGATCAACAGGCCGAGGCAGAGGCAGCTAGTGGACTGATCCCTGCCCCCCAGAGTGCAACTGAGGTCTGTCCCTGGCTAGACCTAACCCAGTGGGCCCGGTACGTGCAGGGCCATGAGCTCGCAGTATTCACCCAGCTAGCCGCCCTGCCTGATCCAAGGACCGAGTCGCTACTGGCCACCTTGGTAGACCGCGTCCATCATCTAGTTCTCCAAGCTTGCCAGTCCATTCGGGAGAAGAAGGTCAATGAGTTTGATCTAATGCGCATTAACAGTGTCCTCCACCGGCCCCGGGTCTGGGATCGACCCCTGTTTATTGACGTCCAAGACGCGACCCGGCGGCGGTATGGCCAAATCTGGCAGCGACTAATCTGCTTTGCCTACCGCTCAACACGGTCTGATGCACCCGCCCGGCTCAGCCACCGGCTCACGCGCTCGCAGCTAGTATGGCTGGATCAGATGGTTCACCATGCCAGTGAGCTCCAGGGCCACGGGCGGGATGACTGGCCAGAGGAAGTCCAGAGCATGGCGCCTGACAATAATCCTACCGCAGTGACCCAGAATGGCAGGGAGCACCAGCAGAGAATAGCCAAGGCAAAGCTAGATCAGGCCTGCCTTCATTTCTCCATCGCGGTACTGGACCATAATCTCTTAGGGGATCTCTTCGAGAGTGTGGTGATTGGATTTATGGCTGTATTAGGCATAAATAGGGAGAAGAGGGTGTTCTATGATGCATGCTCCTACACCTCAAATCTCTCTGCACTTGTCAAGATCGCGCAGCTTGCGGTGCGAGAGTGGATGCAACCAACGGTTCAGACTGTCGACTGGCGGTCATTTTATGCCGGACAGTCGGCCGAATCTGACCTGACGGTCGAGATAGTGGTTACCCATGCCTGAGTGCAAACGGTCATCTTCGTTCGGGCAAACGCTTCGCGCGGACGACAGCCTGGTGTCACAGCCCGTTGTGTCGCGTGTGGCACCTGGCACCCGAGTACTAGAGCTCAGGGCATTTCCGATGATCTCCAGCGGATGTCGAGATGGCTGCCACAAATTCTGCAATCATGCGACCGGAAATCGTGTCTGATATTGATATTTCTCACAGGGCGTGCAAAGCACGGGGTTACCAGAGGTGAACCCCGCCCATCCGATCGCCAGCCTTACGGTTGGCCGTCTCTCGTGTAGCTGCGGTCGATTCAGAGCGTCAGTCACTGATCCAGGAAGCAATTACAGCCGGGGGTGGGTGGAAAACAGCTAACCAGGGCAATATTGGATGGTGTTTGTTGAAGGAGCTCTGGTCAAACGCGGTCCACCGCCGTTACGCCACTTCCAGGCCGTCCGGCAGTCTGAGTCCCTTGGAACGGCATCCTTTGCTCACTGGCTTTGGTCCGCCCGTTTGAGGACACGTCTCGAAATCTGCGGAGCGGGCGAAGGGAGACGGGGATCGGGGGAAATTGAAGGGAATATTCACATGATAGACGACCTCATCTTGAGGGTTCCGAACGTTGTGCGAAAATGTGCGATGACATGCCTGGTCAGTGACGCGAAGGATTGCCCGTTGGAACGCGTCGGGGCGAAGTGAATGTTTGTGGAGGGGACGCACGAGCCAGTCACATGGAAGGCCATCTTACATAATGATCATCCTGCTTGGCAGGGACACGAACCACATAACCGATCATGTGAGACGACGGAAGGGACAGCAACAACCATCGCAGAATGTATGCAACCGCCTGTCGGTTAGCTCCCTGGGCTGTTGTCCCGTGTATATGGGAACTCCCCGGATAAGTCGTGGCGTGCAGGGTTGTGGGATCCAAGCTTCGGGCAGCTTGGATGGATACGTCGCTGATGGGAGATTTAGCCTGGCCGGCCTCTTAAAGCCTATCGCACGCGGGACTTTACATTCGGAGCACAAGATGCGCATTCAGATGACGATTATCTCCGTCCCTCATTTCCCCCTGCGAAGAACTACGAAATTCACCTACCCGCATTGCCCGATTGACCGGCCGAGCGAAGTTATTCGCGCGTATGTCACTCATATCAGGCGCTGAACACCGACTTTATAGAGTATTGTAAGATAGATTAGAACCAATATGCGAATCGATGAGGTGTGATTTCGGTCTCTGGGCATCGAATCGAGGGGAAGGGTGTAGCACGCACCCTGCTAGTCACACTTGGTGATAACGATGGTCATTGAATATATATATCTTGCTTCCATGCTGGACGGGAGGGACTTGAAGGAATAGGATAAGCAGAAGCTGCTGGATGGGCATAGGGAGCCTCATTGTTCCTGCACCGGGGAATTATGGTCGAATCCAAAGTTGTCATTCTTGTTTTGGCGCGTTCGAGTTCTAAGAATGACCCCAAACTTGGGCCCCCCTGTTGAACTTCCCAAAGGATTAGTGGCACTATCGCACGGCCCAGGAAAATCGAACATGGTAGAAGCCACGATCGGCGGGCCCCTCTGCTTTGCCCAGGCTATTTCCATGTTTACCTACTCCGTACACATAAGATAACTTTCTCATCTACCGAAGAACCAACCACAGGACTGCAAGGATTCTTTTCTGCTCACGGGTCGGGGCAGAAGATCCTACAGCCACCGGTCAATGTGGGAACCCGAGTGGAACGAATTGACCAAGGGCAAGCGATGTTTGCAACCAGTCAAACGTCGACCGTGTCTACGGAGATCGGGCCACGCTGGTAAAATGAAGTGCAGCTGCTCGGTGGTTTCTGCTTGCCAGAGCTGCAATAGAAAACCCGGGCGAGAGCAGATTTAGGTCAAACCGGGAGGTGAGCCACGTGACTACAGATAGGTTGGGCACCGGAAGAGAAAGCAGTCAGTCACGACGCAGAATAACGTATGAGCCTGAGATTTCGCCGAGCCCCTCTCCAGACTCGGCTCACTCATCATCCACCATCCGACAATGGACAGAGGTGTGTTCTTTTCTCAAGATCGAGCCTACAAGGCTATCTAGCCTAGAAATGTGAAGTGACTAGATCCAGAAATGGCCGACCATGGAGCTTTTGCCGAGATCAACTTGTCGCCAGCCACGAAAGAGCTCTTACAGAGCTTGGGTGATTGGACTGCCACTGCTGAGTTCAAAACAGCTAAAGAAAAGAGTTGGGAGACCTGTTCGGACAAGAATCGGGAAATTGTGTTGAAGCTTTACTGGAGCAGCCCGAGATCAAAGATAAGGTATGGAGGGATAAATTCTTCCCCATGCTACTTTATCCCATTAACTGCAGGACGATTCACGCTTGCGTTTGGGGGGACGTTCCAGGTAGGAGGCCGTTGCTTCCGTAGCGCAGATGCTTATGTCTGACGGAGGTAGTCCGGAATGGATAGAGCGAGGAGGTTCAGACATGACACGCGTTCCACAATGCTTATATAGGAAATACAGTGCATCTCCGCGGCAGAGAGAAGAGACTCTCATATTCCTTGTACAATACTACCCCACAACGATATGAGGACATGGGATGTTCACCAGTCACCTGAGGCGTCTGGCTTTTCTAAAGATACGCCGGTCAGGTAAGGAGAACGATTAAGACCAATGTAAGGGCCATGAAAGGCCAGCAAAGGGCAAAATGCGCCGTATCGTCGGTCGGTGCATATTCCCGGGTATCTACGTGGGATTCCATGACCTTTCCCCTGGTTAAAGATCGGGTCGATGAAACGAAAGAAATGCGCCTGCCACGTACATTCTTGACTACCTTCCCATTCTGATTCTATCTGACAGAGGAACGTCCCGCCTTCACTGTAGTGGCTCGCCGCTACGCGACGCCGGCGATTCTTTGCTGACGGCATCAATCCAGCCTAACTTATAACTATAACTATGCGAAGGTGAATGGTACGTTTTGACTCTGGGTTTTATCGACGCAATCCCGATCCCACTGTGCTGCTACCGTATCGCTACTACACTCTCGAGAATTCTGTCTGTCGGTATGAAACGGCCGAGGTGCTTCTGTCGTTCGCGATGGCTATCTTTACGGCTTCAAGCTGCTCTACAATAAAGCGGCTTATCTCGATCGACAATGCCCGAGGGCAACTACTAGTTTTTGCTACCGGACTCATCGCCGCTTTCACCATACCTAAGAGATAAGAACACGGAGAATGAACGCCAACGGCTGTCACACGCCCCCTCACCCTACGAGTTCTGCAAGACAAATCCGGCGGGCTGCTCTACGGGATTAGGACAGCCTGGCCTTCTCGAATGCAAGAGCGGTCCTGATGACGAGCGTTGCATTCAGTCGCAAACTACGCTTGTGCGGCCGTGAACGTTTGTATGGTGGCGGGGCGTGGGCATGAGAGGGAAGAAAACGAGGGTTTCGGGAGAGCGACGCTGTTGTGTGTTGTGGTTTACTATGTGGCGTCCCCTCTTCGACTACGGAAAGGTTCGGACAGTCATTATCCTGCTACCTGTTCAGTACTACAACTCTACAGTACCCTACGTGACTACTTTACTCTCGCGGAGGAATCGGAACGGCCATGAATCGTCAACTCTTCTACCTCGACTATGTATACTAGGGGATTTGTAATGGATAGACCGGGCAGACGTGACATCTGCTGACACTCCCGCTAATCAAGGCTGCGCTATGAGCCCGGTCATGGTGTTGCCGGCGCTATTTCACGAGTAAATTCTCTAGTCGCTCCAGGTGATTGCTCGGGTTATGCTCAGAAAAATCACGCTTTCATGGTCAGTTATGTACTGTAATAGGGAACCTCTGTATTCATAACAGGTAAACAGTAACAACATGCTCCGTACCCGAAGGAGTCAAACGTCTGCTCGGTTTGCCGTCTCCGTTGAGTCTCAATCGGGATAGGGGCCATGGTATCCTAGAGGACTACCACCGTACATTGATATCTGCAAATACCCAAGGACATTCTCCAAATTCGAACCGGGCTCATGAAATCGGAACATCGTTGCTTGGCCCTGATCCCCGCGTGAAAGAGCTCCAGGAAGGTCGGGCTGGGTTGCAGGCGGTGTTTGGTCAATAGCAGTGGCCTTCCGGTGATCATGTGTTCAACGCCTCGATACGATGGAGATGGTTGAACGCCGACTCCTATAGATCTGGAGTCTCTTGCTCGGCGCAATGCTGAGGCGTCGCGGTGAAGGGCTAATCGAGGGGGTGAACCGGGTATGCACGAAGCCTTCGAGCCAGATATGATAATAACATCATCGAGATTTAGATGCGTATTGACTGGCGCATAATTCCACCTTCGGAAGATATCTGCGATTGCGGAGACTGCTTGCATGTCGGGATTTCTGTGCTGGCGGGGGAATGTATGATAGCGTTGGATTGCTGTGCTGCTTGCTCTTCCCACCGACGAGCGATTCTGCAGGCCTCTTTTCCGTGATTGTCGCATGTCATCAATCTGGCTGCGTTCGTAAAGTTCATCGCCCGGGCTTCCGGATTTGACTCCTCTTCTGACAAGGTCAGCTCCAGATGGGCGGTAAGCCGCTTGGTGAAGTCAATCGACTCCGGACATGCACTTCCATGGGGCAAGGAGACGATACACCCTTCACGGTGCAACGGGTTGATCAAGGCGAGAGGGGTGTACAAGAAAGACATGATGGGCAGCTCGAGTAGGCAGTCGCAGCGACGATGTTTGACCGAATGATGCAGCAGGGGAAGGTCTTATTTATATCCAATCCACCGTGCGGAGGTCCGCGCAGGAAGTGTGTGGGCTTGAGAAACGCAGGAACCCCGCTGCTTTTTGTAGGAGCGCACAGCCCCTTGGGATCCTCTTAGTAGACCCTAAGAGCAATCGCTATATTCATAGGAACCTGCTGGCTCTGCGAACCATGTATCATGCTCCGTAGAGCCACCCGCTTATACACAATGGTAGCCTGCGTACATTATATATTTCTTATCCTCGCACCCCAATACATCAATACCCTCGACCTGCGCTACGTGCACATAGCGACAACCCAGACTACTACTCACTGTACGGTACGAAGGATTACCTATCTCATAACCAGTACATCTCCATCCTGATTCCTGTCTCATTGTCATGCTAACCTGTGTCACAGCTCGACTTCGGTCCTTAATTGACATCTGTGTGCCCCATCAGAGTGCTTTCGCAATGGATCGAAGCGTGTGGGATCCGATCCAGGCATGCGGGATGAGCGACCCAAATTGCACGACTACTTGTTGTGGGAAGACTCAGGCCAACGAGAACTGCAAAAACCGCATCTCAAGGCATTCGCGCACCGATGCTGCCCACCTCTTGCAGCTTCTGGCGCTGCAGCAGCCAGCAGATGACCGCCTCTTCGAGTCACTGCGCAAGATTGCCAGGCTGCTGCTATGCAAACGGAACCACCAGCACAAGGAAGACGAACAAGTGCAGCCGCTCGCAAAGCGCTGGTATGAGAGCGCTCGCGCTTCGCGTGCC
>CDMC01000031.1:0-125018 GCA_001511075.1 Aspergillus calidoustus | reverse complement strand
CTGGGTTGCAGGCGGTCTTTGGTCAATAGCAGTGGCCTTCCGGTGATCATGCGTCCAGCGCGTCGATACGATGGAGATGGCCAACGCCGACAACCTACAGATCTGGAGTCGCTTGCCCGGCGCAATTCTGAGCCTTCGCGGTGAAGGGCTGATCGAGGAGGTGAACCGGTCATGCACGAAGCCTTCGAACCAGATATGATAACAATATCACTGAGATTTAGATGCGTATTTACTGGCGCATAATTCCACCTTCGGAAGATATCTGCGATTGCAGAGACTGCTTGCATGTCGGGATTTCTGTGCTGGCGAGGGAATGTATGATAGCGTTTGATTTCTTTGCTGCTTGCTCTTCCCACCAGGCAGCGATTCTTCAAGCCTCTTTTCCGTGATTGTCGCATGTTATCAATCTGGCTGCGTTTGTAAAGTTTCTCTCCCGACTTTCCAGCTTTGACTCCTCTTTTAACAAGACCAGCTCTAGATGGGCGGAGAGCCGCTTGGTGAAGTCAATCGACTCCGGACATGCACCTCCATGGGGCGAGGAAACGATACACCCTTCACGGTGCAACGGGTTGACCAAGGCGAGAGGGGTGTACAAGAAAGGCATGATGGGCAGCTCGAGTAGGCAGTCGCAGCGATGATGTTTTACCGAAGGATGCAGCAGGGGAAGGTCTTATTTATATCCAATCCACCGTGCGGAGGTCCGCGCAGGAAGTGTGTGGGCTTGAGAAGCGCAGGAACCCCGCTGCCTTTTGTAGGAGCGCACAGCCCCTTGGGATCCTCTTAGTAGACCCTAAGAGCAATCGCTATATTCCTAGGAACCTGCTGGCTCCTGCGAACCATGTATCATGCTCCGTAGAGCCACCTGCTTATACACAGTGGTAGCCTGCCTACATTATATATTTCTTGGTCCTCGCACACCAAGACATCAATACCCTCGACCTGCGCTACGCGCACATAGCGACAACCCAGACTACTACTCACTGTACGGTACGAAGGATTACGTATCTCATAAACAGTACATCTCCATCCTGATTCCTGTCTCATTGCCATGCTAACCTGTGTCACAGCTCGACTTCGGTCCTTAATTGACATCTGTGTGCCCCATCAGAGTGCTTTCGCAATGGATCGAAGCGTGTGGGATCNGACCTCCCTTGCCAGAGGTCCGGTTTAGTGTCTTCCGCGTCCAAAAAGGTCCATGTACTATTGCAGTTCACATTCTCCACAGCAGATATGATCACCCGACAGACTCGAGTCCATTTATGGTCTCTCTAGCCACATGGGAGACTGCAATCCCCGAACATCATAGCGACGACGAGAAGCCATAGTAATTACTTCCAATGCTTTGAGAGATGGGACTCGGTTTCATGATGACGCGGACATAAAAGGGGTACGAATTCAATGATACCATCATATTAATGAGCTTACGGGCCGAGGGATCCTCGTCTACTGTTGAAGCGGAGAGACTCTAGCTATGCATTGCCTGCGAAATTCCACTGCCTTAGAAACCAAACTAACTCCACATGCAACATTGGGAAAGACGAAGGTGAGTAATCCATTACCGACTAGTGGCACCTGTCGCTCCGGTCTTTGACGGCTCGTGTTACAATCAACGGCCCAGACACCAGCAAACGGACTGATAGACACGTGCGATATAAGAATCAACAAGAAAGTACGCGCACAGAGTCTTATGCCGCACGCTGTATATTTGGTACCACTTGCGCCGCCGGACACCCACTCAATGCCAACCCTCACACAGCTGTCCACCGATACGGTTCTACTCTGATCCATCTTGCTTCTGCTTGCTATCATCTGCGGAGTCGACCAGTGGTTCCTTCCAATCCTCTAGGACCCCGATGATGCCTTCTTCGATCTTCTGGTGTGCTTCCTTGTAGTAGGACAGGAGGACGTCATATTCCAAGAAATGGTGCTCTGCCTGTCGTTTCTCTTCCGAGAGGCTGGCATTGGCGTTCTTGAGCTGCTGGTTTTCTTTGTCGAGGCGCTGACTGTCGGCTTTCTTGGCGACGTAGGACTCCCACAAGCGCCGGTAGAGGGCTACTAGGCGTGCCGCTTGGGCTGCCAGAATGGGGTCCTTCTCGTCCAGTCGCTCCAGCTCACGGGCCAAGGGTCTGAAAGAATCCGCGGCCGATGCCACCTTCTCATCGTTGGTGGGAGGTTCCAGCTGTGGAAGTACGATGAGTATGGCGTTCTTGGGTTCGTGCAGAGCTTGCTTCTTCACATACCTGTGTGGAATCTTGATTAGGCGGCTCCATGGGTTTTGCGCCTCTGCTCTCGTCAGCAGGACCAGATCGACTGCAGGACAATTCACGCTTGCGTTTGGGGGGACGTTCCAGGTAGGGGGCCGTTGCTTCCATAGCGCAGATGCTTATTTCTGAGGGAGGTAGTCCGAATGGATAGAGGGAGGGGTTCAGACATAACACGCGTTTCACAATGCTTATATAGGAAATACAGTGCATCTCTGCGGCAGAGAGAAGAGACTCTTATACTCCTTCTACAATACTACCCCACAACGATATGAGGACGTGGATGTTCACGGTCAACTGAGGCATTTGGCTTTTCTAAAGATACGCCGGCCAGGTAAGGAGAACGGTGGAGACCAATCCGAGTGCCATCAAAGGCCAGCAAAGGGCAAAATGCGCAGTATCGTCGGTCAATGCATATTCCCGGTTATCTAGGTGGGATTCCATGACGTTTCCCCTGGTTAAAGATCGATGAAATGTAAGAAATGCGTCTACCGCATATTCTCAACTACCTTCCAATTTTGCACTCTGTCTGACAGAGGAAAGTCCGACATTCACTGTAGTTGCTGGCCGGTACGCGACGCCGGCGATCCTTTACTGAGGACATCAATCCAGCCTAACTTATAACTATAACTATGCGAAGGTGGATGGTACGTTTTGCCTCTGTTTTTTATCGATGCAGCCCCGTTCCCACTGTACCGCTACCGTATCGCTACTACACTCTCGAGAATTCTGTCTGTCGGTATGAAACGGCCGAGGTGCTTCTGTCGTTCGCGATGGCTATCTTTACGGCTTCAAGCTGCTCTACAACAAAGCGGCTTATCTCGACCGACAATGCCCGAGGGCAACCACCAGTGTCTGCGACCGGACTCACCGCCGCGTTCACCACACCAAAGAGATAAGAACACGGAGAATGAACGCCAACGGCAGTCACACGCCCCCTCACCCGACGAGTTCAGCAAGACAAATCCGGCGGGCTGCTCTACGGGATTAGGACAGCCTGGCCTTCTCGAATGCAAGAGCGGTCCTGATGACGAGCGTTGCATTCAGTCGCAAACTACGCTTGTGCGGCCGTGAACGTTTGTATGGCGGCAGGGCGTGGGCATGAGAGGGAAGGCATCCCCTCTTTGACTACGAAAAAGTTCGGGGAATCATTAGGCTGCTACCGGTTCAGTACTACAACTCTACAGTGCCCTACGTGACTACCTTACTCTCGCGGAGGAATCGGAACGGTCATGAATCGTGAACTCCTCTACCTCGACTGTGTATACTACGCAATTTGCAATGGACCGCTATCAATGCTGCGCTATGAGCCCGGTCATGGTGCTGCCGGCGCTATTTGACGAGTAAATTCTCTAGTCGCTCCAGGTAATTGCTCGGGTTATGCTCAGAAAAATCACGCTTTCATGGCCAGTTATGTACTGCAATAAAGAACCTCTGTATTCATAACGGGTAAACAGTAACAACATGCTCCATAGCCGAAGGAGTCAAACGTCTGCTCGGTTTGCCGTCTCCGTTGAGTCTCAAGCGGGATAGGGGCCATGGTATCCTAGAGGACTACCACCGTACATTGATATCTGCAAATACCCAAGGATATTGTCAAATTTGAACCGGGCTCATGAAACCGAACAGCGTTGCTTGGCCATGATCCCCGTATGAAAGAGCTCCAAGAAGGTCGGGCTGGGTTGCAGGCGGTCTTTGGTCAATAGCAGTGGCCTTCCGGTGATCATGCGTCCAGCGCGTCGATACGATGGAGATGGCCAACGCCGACAACCTACAGATCTGGAGTCGCTTGCCCGGCGCAATTCTGAGCCTTCGCGGTGAAGGGCTGATCGAGGAGGTGAACCGGTCATGCACGAAGCCTTCGAACCAGATATGATAACAAGATCACTGAGATTTAGATGCGTATTGACTGGCGCATAATTCCACCTTCGGAAGATATCTGCGATTGCAGAGACTGCTTGCATGTCGGGATTTCTGTGCTGGCGAGGGAATGTATGATAGCGTTTGATTGCTGTGCTGCTTGCTCTTCCCACCAGGCAGCGATTCTGCAAGCCTCTTTTCCGTGATTGTCGCATGTTATCAATCTGGCTGCGTTTGTAAAGTTTCTCTCCCGACTTTCCAGCTTTGACTCCTCTTTTAACAAGACCAGCTCTAGATGGGCGGAGAGCCGCTTGGTGAAGTCAATCGACTCCGGACATGCACCTCCATGGGGCGAGGAAACGATACACCCTTCACGGTGCAACGGGTTGACCAAGGCGAGAGGGGTGTACAAGAAAGGCATGATGGGCAGCTCGAGTAGGCAGTCGCAGCGAAGATGTTTTACCGAAGGATGCAGCAGGGGAAGGTCTTATTTATATCCAATCCACCGTGCGGAGGTCCGCGCAGGAAGTGTGTGGGCTTGAGAAGCGCAGGAACCCCGCTGCCTTTTGTAGGAGCGCACAGCCCCTTGGGATCCTCTTAGTAGACCCTAAGAGCAATCGCTATATTCCTAGGAACCTGCTGGCTCCTGCGAACCATGTATCATGCTCCGTAGAGCCACCTGCTTATACACAGTGGTAGCCTGCCTACATTATATATTTCTTGGTCCTCGCACACCAAGACATCAATACCCTCGACCTGCGCTACGCGCACATAGCGACAACCCAGACTACTACTCACTGTACGGTACGAAGGATTACCTATCTCATAAACAGTACATCTCCATCCTGATTCCTGTCTCATTGCCATGCTAACCTGTGTCACAGCTCGACTTCGGTCCTTAATTGACATCTGTGTGCCCCATCAGAGTGCTTTCGCAATGGATCGAAGCGTGTGGGATCCGATCCAGGCATGCGGGATGAGCGACCCAAATTGCACGACTACTTGTTGTGGGAAGACTCAGGCCAACGAGAACTGCAAAAACCGCATCTCAAGGCAATCGCGCACCGATGCTGCCCACCTCTTGCAGCTTCTGGCGCTGCAGCAGCCAGCAGATGACCGCCTCTTCGAGTCACTGCGCAAGATTGCCAGGCTGCTGCTATGCAAACGGAACCACCAGCACAAGGAAGACGAGCAAGTGCAGCCGCTCGCAAAGCGCTGGTATGAGAGCGCTCGCGCTTCGCGTGCCATCGGTCAGCATGCGCAGGATTCTCCCACGGAGAGCCGACAGGTTGACTATCCGCTGTACCCACAACTGGACCTGGTGGATGTGAGTTCGACATCATTGACCCCCATGGAGGTTGTATCTGGCGCTGCCGAGCTTCAGTTCATCCGCGTTGAGCAGCTGCGGCAAAGGTCGGCTCCATTCGAGGTGTCGCCGTCTTCCCCCGCTCGGATCCAGTTCGGGACCGCCAATGCAGACAACACCAGCACGCCGGTGATCCTCCGCTCACTCAAGCAGGACGATAATGACGGCAGCATAGAGTGCCTGATCTGTCATGACCATGCAGCAGACGACATTGCCAATTTGCAGTGTGAGCGGTGCAGAGGGAGCGTGCACTTGGGCTGTCTGGGAGTTTGGCTCGAAGGACGGTCGACACGGGTCAACTTTAACTGTCCACAATGGTAAGACTCCCAGGTCCTCTTGTGTGGCTACCATTGCCCTTACTGACACATTACAGCCGCGGCGTCACACGGTTCGATGCTTCCTACTCCGCCGCCGAGACGATGGGCGAGGCAGAGGACGGGGTCGAAAGCGCTGGCGGTGGCCGCACCGCTCGAGGGGAGATCACCTCGGAAGGGGCTTTGGTGCCAGACCTCCGCCGCATCCGCCGGTCCGATAGGCGGACGAGGCGGCCTGACTACTATGTACCTTAATGTTTGCATTATCTGGGGGTGTACGATAGTCCGAACCCATGTAGATGGCTAGGCCACATGCATATTATCAAGTCCGCCCGGCGGTCCATTCTATTCGTTCTCCCGTCTAGATAACATAGTCTAATTGTTGGGCGCAAACTGCCCGCGAGAGCATCAGACCCAGCAGTCATTCCATGAGAATTTCCGGGGCCCTCGCCGATTCAACGCTCTTTCCCATATCCCCCAGGCTGGGACCAAGCCACGACAAATCTCCACGACTCTCCAAAGCCCGATGTAGTGGTGCCCTGCATTGTACACTTCGTAAGCAGAGAAATACTTTTAAGTCGCGTATAATACTTTATTTGTTGGGACTGTTAAGAAGGATTGCCCGCAGCCGAACCCCAGCAATCCGGGCAAACAACGGTGACCCATTACTCGCCCGGAATCAGATGGTTGACCGACACATGCCCGGTTCCCATCAGGTCACCGCAGAGCACCAGGTTCTACAGTCTAGTACTTAGGCTTGCTGTGTAGTCATGGCTTTCGCTGGGGTTCAGGGTCGTATGGATTGCCCGATTAGCGGCGAAAGCCTAGGCGGAGGAAATGGCTCGAGTTTTACTCTAATACAACATCGAAACGAATTTGATTCGCGACGACCGGAATTACCCTTCTCATCTCCGGCTTATAGTAACCACATGGCGGTGTCCCGGGATATTGCTTAGACACCACCTGCCAAGAGCATGCCCTGTTGCCTCAGAACCCTCCTCCGCGACTCAACTGCCAAAATAAACTACGCGTCAAGCGTCCCGAGCAATGATAACAACGCCGCCCAGAAAAAGACTCCCTTCACTCCATAAGTGGGACGCGAATCGTATCATCTTTGGAGGGATCGCTGTCACTACCACCACAATATATTAACACGCACGAGAGCATTCATATGATACACCGGAAGTGGTCGGCAACTTTATCGGCTCCATATAACGGGAAACTGTGGAATTATATGTCAGGCACTATCATCCCAGTATGGTCATTTGCAATGTTGGCAAGCTGGCTTGCTCGACGGCCGTGCAGGTATTGCTCCAGAGTCCTGGTGTCAAACCAAGTCTCCAGCTCAGTCTTGGTACATGCGCTTTCGGCCACAATCTGCCACTGGGAGCTGAAAGTGTACACTCTGATATCCGATAGACTCGGTCGGAACGGATTCTGGTAATGAAATCCATACCACTCGCCATATACTGCTCGCCCGATATTAGGATAAGTCAGGCTTGTTGGGCACCATATTCCCTGTCGGCTAACCAGATGAACCATTTGCTTGAGTCCGCCCCCTCCGCCTCCCGCTCTTTCTCCCTGAAAATGTTGATCCACTTCTTCCTTGGGTCCTTTCAGGATACTGTACCCGAACAATTCAATCACCTCCTGACCAAGCCACAATGCGCGGGGATTTCTAGAAATGAACAACTGTGGCGGCTTCCAGAGTCCATCATAGCGTAGACACCCCAATCGTTCCATATTTTTGTCCACGTAGTCAAGCGTGTCCCGACAAGCGAGCCTTCCCGTACCCGCCAGGAGAGTTGCAATTTGCTCATAAATACGCTCATCGTAGAATTTTGGGCGAGCGGTGGGTCGGTTGGCGTAAAGTTCGTAATTCTTCCAGAGCCAAGCGATTGGGGTTCCCATGTGCGGATGTTCGGCATTGATATCCACCGCGGGGTCGGTGATGAGGACCATGCAACCGTCCAAATCACATTTCATCAATGAGGCATAGAGGCTGGTCTCTGTGACGGGCTGAAAACGGCGCGACGCTCGTAATAGGATACAGTGGATTGACTTTCGTGCCGCCGTGCACGCGTCTCGAATATTTTTGATAATGGCCAGCATGCTGGTTGCAATAGTCAGTAGTTAACGAGAGGAGTCGTGTAATGAATAGAGAGGACAGGATACCCAAGAGACCGCGGATGAACGGGGGTGTGCTTCAGTATTTATCCGTATTCAATAAACTAGTGCCCCGTCAAAAGATAACTCCCCGATAGATTTGCTGTGTACCAGAGAGCAGCTCCTCATAAATCTTCTTTGGTTCCCAGGACCATGATTGAGGCTCCTAGGGGCCACTGACATCTGGAGTCCATGTTTACCTACTCCGTACACATAAGATAACTATCTCATCTGCCGAATAACCAACAACAGGCCTTCATGGATTCTTTGCTGGTCACGGGTCGGGGCAGAAGATGCTACGGCGACTGGTCAATGTGGGAAGCCGAGTGAAGCGAATTGACCAAGGGCAAGGGACGCAACGGAAAACCCGTGCGAGAGCAGACCGTAGGAAAGGATCAGCTCACATGTTACTATGTAAACTGACTCCGATGATCGGGTGGTCTCGTTGAGAAAACCGCCACGAATTGGATGGACGATAGAAAATTATGAGAGTTGGGGATGGGGATGGAAGGACATAACCAAACATCTTCAATTTGAAATTTCGGGTGGATCCGCCCTGGTCAAAAGGTCGGGCGGGCATGTCTCTGCTCCGGATCGTCAACAACGGTTCTCCTTCAGCGAGTTCACTTTTCCTACCAGCAGCATCCATCGCGCCAGGGCAGAAAGCCCAGCCAATTCCGAGATCCAATGGTCAAGGGAAGGAACGAGAATGACGTAGGGAAAGTAAATCGTTCTAGACAGCCGGGTAAACATGTCCGATCACTATGACCGCCACGACCCTTGGCAATGCCCGGGCAAGATGGAATGGGATCGTCAAAATTTCCATCGTTCGCCCGGTTATATGTACGTATTCCGACTACGAGTGACGGATGTTTGCGCGCGTCAGAATACCGCGGGGATGAAAATGTAGACTTTTGTTGACTTCCGGCTTCAGAAGATGATGAGTCCATCGTTTCTCTTTAGGATCCGGTCGTGGTAGGTTCTTGTCGTTTCGGCATTATCCTCTGGGTTTCCGGGGCTTCTCACCAAGTCGGGGTGAGAACGGGTTGTTTTCGTTCCAGGTTGCGGACGACTTCTAGCCCTCGCATTGTTTCGCACCGGTGCTTCTTTGGCTCAAGCGGTCCCCATCGATTGTGGTGGTCCTTCTAGTCGTTTGGTAGCTCCTCCATCCCTTCTAAGGCGATTCGGGCGACCGTTTTCGAATCCTATCATGGCAATCTACCAATTCAAGCCTGCACGGTGGAGTACGCTTTTAGTCGAGCGTGAGTAAGCGAGATATGCCCGGTCAAACATGCACATACTCATATTAGCGGACGGCAGGTAAGAAATCCGGAGAAAATACTAGAGCGCTTCTGCAACTATTGGAGCAAGAGGTGTTCCGTCTTGGAGATGCAAGGGAGGGCTCGTTTCAGGAAGCAGCACACGGCAGAGCCGCATTATGGGAAGGGCATTGCCGTCTCTTGAATCGATTCAAATACCTTGAGGAGCAATTGGGCCTGGAAGAACGACGATTGAGCGTCAAGCGATCCGAGCTGCGGGCAGCCCAATTCTGAGCCTGCGAAGATAGAAATAATCGGCAATGCCATGAGTGTCGCTTGGTGGGAGATGTCGATCTTGCGCCGTGCTTCCAACTCGTATGTCGGGGATGTTCCCAACGGCATATGCGTTGCACATCGCCCTATATCCACACTCCTACCGTCAGGGAGCGGACATTCAGCACACGTGCAAGCTCCCTGCTCCACGAGATCTCCCGTGAGGTGCGCATGCTTCAAGAAGGCTCCTGGTTCACCACGTCAATCTGGGGCAAGGAATATTTGGTCCAAAATAGGCACCGTTTGAAAGAGAACTGCGAATGGCTTGAACAACAACTAACGAATACTCGGCGGGAGTATGAGAAAGTTATCTCCGTGCTCAACTAGGCTCATTCCAAGGCAACCCTAGACCGGCGAAGCAGACCATGCGAAGGGTGCTTGTCAGTAGTTCGCGAGGTTTATCTTGCACCATGCTTCCATCTCGTGTGTCGGGCATGTTATCCGGATCCCGGGGAGGAGCTTTGCAAAACGTGCCGTGCAAAGCACCAAGGCATTTCTGCCATGCGCCCTCGCGGACTTCCACGTCTGGCCATCTGAATGCGCCTAGATTTGCCATGGAAATGTACCAAGACGAATGTTACGTCTACTTTGCTTGTGTGAATCCGACATGGAAAGGTGACTGTAATAATGGAGTGTACAGTCTGTTCCTCCAAACGGAATCTCTTAGAATGGGCTCTTAATCTCTAAACCAAGATAGCTCGTAGACTCGGGGTTTCCCGTTCTGCCACACGCTTTGCTGATGTTCTGGGAAACGACGCTGATGAAACGTCTACGACAGTGGCAGCAGGCACCGAGTAATCTGACATACTTCCCAGATTCTGTTAAGCCTGCTTTAACTGAGCGTGTCGCGGTTTTATTCCGCATTGCTAATAGACATCTTATGATGCCGTCGGCCTCTGTAACTCCAGCTCTCTTATTCACTTCAATCTTGTCATTTACTACTTCCCGTTCTTCTACATTCTCTATCGCTCAGCCTGGTGCTTGAAGCCCCCACACTCCTTTCTCTTTATTATACCTCACTCCTTCAATGCCGACCTTTGAAATGCCTTCTATCACTCATTACCTCACCGCCACCTTTGCAGGTGTTGCCGCCGTCTCCGCAACCGGCGTCATCCTCCCTCTCTACACCTGGCCCAGCGACGGCGCCTGGGACCTTGTCTATGATGCGCTGGCCGCATATCCCGAGGTCGATTTTTACGTTATCGTTAACCAAAATTCGGGTCCTGGTGACGCGTGTAAGACCTTCTACCTCCTCATTAACCTTCATACCATGTTTCCCCTTTGCTAAGATGTCTTGTACCGCAGCCTCTCCCGCATCCGAATACATCACCGGCCTCTCAACCCTAAACAGCTACGCCAACGCACATACCATCGGCCGGGTCTAGCCCGCTTCGGCATCGTGCTCCTGATCGTAGAGGATATCGGGATTACGCGGGTCTTCTCGTTCATCCAGACCCTGGTCCTCGCGAGTGAACAACACCGCGCTATGATCCGAAAGCTCATCGTTGTCTGGCAAATGGAGGACCCAGGTACCGCGCGTCGCAGCAACCCCTCGTGTCTCCCGTAGAACGGTGAGCAGAGCTAACTCGGTCTAGACAATCGTCGGTGGGTGAACATGCAGCATTTGCTGGACCTCGATCGCCAGGAATTCAAGGTACCACGACCGCCGAACGGACCGCGATCCATATGCTGACCGTCATAGATCCTCCGATTCGTCCTTTACTACCGTCGAAACCGCAAGAATGAGCCCTCGCGGAACCCCGGCACGAGGGTTCGATTCATGGAAGGGTCTATAGATGTGGCACAGACGATAAGGACGTACCTGAATACGCGTCGGGGGAGTATGTTGGTAGGCGGTATGGACCCTCTTCGAGGTTTGGAAAAGGCTGATGCGTCCGATGAAGCCATGCTAACGTATCACTGTCTCCAGTTTGTGCTCGACAGTCGATCCGCAACCAGGTCAAGGCGATCGTTCAGCCCAACTTGAGCGATGACCTCCGGCTCCTGGATCTTGACGTTGAGCCGTGTCATCAGTGGTGGAACACTGACACAATGGTGGCCGACACTACGGAACAATCCAGAAACCACGTCCAATGGATCGCCTCCAGAATAGCGGAAGGGCGTGGTCATTCCCGATGACCGATCTACCAATGGCCCCTTGTTTGACGAGCACCCGGGCCAGTTCGATTCCTTTCCCCGATTTCCCTTACATGTCCTGATCCTACGGACGTTCTCATGCCAACATAATCGACGTCGATTGCTCGCGCGACAACGGTCACTTCGGCTCCAACGCATGCCCCCAGCCCGGTAATTCCGCAGTCGAACGGTCCATAGTACCAGTACCACCGTCCACAGTACTCCGCTCCTTCAACATCTTCGTGTTTGCGCAGCCCGTCCGACGGCGAAAACAGACTCCTATCGCAGGATACGCTGCTGGATCGCGGAAGGGTCGGCAATGGTAGGTCCGCGAACGCGTGCCACTGCAACGCTGGCATCGTAACCGGCCAGACGGTGCAGCCGATAAGACCCGTGCATTAGCGTCTCCGCGGGACTGAGATTGGGCCAAGCCGACCCTGGAATCAGGGACCTTCATGTTGCGATTGCGGTGCCAAGGTGGATGCAACCAACGGTCCAGACTGTCGACTAGGGGTCATTTTATGTGGGACAGTCGGCCGAATCTGACCTGACGATCAACAGATTCGGCATGACGATCAAGATAGCGGTCATCCTCGTTCGGGCAAACGCTTCGCGCGGACACCTACCCCGTGTCACAACCCGTTGTGCCGGCGTATGGCACGCAGCACCCGAGTACCAGAGTTCAGGGCATTTCCAATGATCTCCAGCGGATGTCGAGATGGCTGCCACAACTTCTGCAATCATGCGCCGGAAATCGTGTCGGATATCGATATTTCTCATCCAGTTCTAGGACAAAAGTTTACGTACACTATGACACCCAACCAAAATATATAATCACGCCTCCGACAGTAATTTGGTCAGCACACATCCAAATTAGGGAATAAAATTATTTTAAAAATATATTCTTAATCGCCAGATCTCCATGAATCGATTAATGTTAGTTTTAGCGATCAATATTTAGTATACCAGCCACGAGCAGCGATACAAGCCTTTACGCGCCGTGGCATCGATTCAATCAACCCGTCAAAGTATTCCTGCGATATCTTCGCCCACGCTGTATCAATTGTATCAAGATAGCGCTTATATAACTCGCCTTGATCTCCTGTATACATCGCTAGGGCCAGATCAATGTCAGAGATCGTTTCTTTTAGTCGATTCCACGCGTGCTCAATGGGGTTCAAATCAGGTGAGATAGCTGGCCACTCTAGTAGAGGAATTGCTTCGCTATTCAACCATTTCTTGACCACTGTTGCTGTATGTATAGAGGCATTATCTTGCATGAATAATAAGCCTGGTTCCCAAATTGTAGGTAGTTGCTCCTGTAGCATCTTGAGATATGAGAAGCGCGAGTAGCCCTGGCGCTTTGAATTCTCGTCCGCTTCCATTATCACGATATCTGACCGGTTTCCCCCCCAAATCGATGCCCAGACCATTATTTTGAAGCCTTTGGACTTGTTATATGTCTGTATATATTCCTTTTTCCATTTCTCGCCGTGGTGGTTGAGCCTGAAGCACCAAAGATGTCGCTCTCCGCGCCCAATTTCAACGCTGCATTCATCGCTGAAGATAATAACGCGCCATTGCTCAACGGTCCAATTTTCTCGCTCTAAACTCCATTCAAGACGTGCTGTAGCATGCCTCTCAAGCAGCTTAGGCCTCCTTTTAGCTCTCCAATGACCATATCCTGATTCCTTGATCGTTCGGAGGAGGGTACGGTCAGAAACAGGCACGGGGATTTAATCGCGAATTTCTCGATAACAAACAAATGGATTTTGACGAACGATGCGTATAATTAAAGTCATGGTTCTAGCGTTTAATTTCCTGGGTCTGCCATCTCGAGATCTTGTTTCGCCGTTGGTTCGTCGCGTGGTTTGTTCGAGCGTGTATTGGATCGTTGAGGGTGGAATCTGCAACTTCTCCGCAATCAGGCGAATTGAGTCACCATTTAAATTCAGCGCCCCAATTGCACCTCTTGTATAAGGACTTAACTCATTTTTATGCTGCCTATTCGCATCAATATCGGCCAGAGGCCTGCACGGCGTCGACATTGAATTTTTGAAGTTGGTGAGTTGTTGGTGGTGACGCGCAGCGCGCTAAGAGTGTACGGAAACTTTTGTCAAGGGGCTGTAAAGCCTGCGAAGCACGGGGTTACCAGAGGTGAACCCCGCCCCAGCCGATCGCCAGCCTTACGGTTGGCCGTCTCTCGTGTAGCTGCGGTCGATTCAGAGCGTCACTCACTGATCCAGGAAGCAATTACAGCTGGGGGTGGTGGAAAACAGCTAACCAGGGCAATATTGGATGGTGTTTGAAGTTGGAGGAGCTCTGGTCAGACGCGGTCCACCGCCACTAGGCGCCTTCCTGGCCGTCCGGCGGTCTGAGTCCTTGGAACAGTATCCTTCGCTCACCGGCTTTGCTCTGCCTCGTTTGAGGACACGCATCAGTTGAATCTGCGGACGAGGCGCGCGAAGGGACGGGGGTCGGGGGAAATAGAAGGGAATATTCACATGATAGAAGATCTCATCTTGAGGGTTCCGAACGTTGAACGAAAATGTGCAATGGCATGCCGGGTCAGTGACGCGCAGGATTGCTCGTTGGAATCCGTCGGGGTAGAAGTGAATGTTTGTGGGGGACGCGCGAGCCAGTCAGTCATATGGAAGGCCATCTTACATAATAATCATCTTGCTTGGCAGGGACACAATCCATATAACTGATCAGGTGAGACGACGGACAGTAACAGCCATGGCAGGATGTATGCAACCGCCTGTCGGTTAGCTCCCTGCGCTGTTGACCCGTGCATATGGAACTCCACGGATAAGTCGTGGCGTGCAGAATTGTGGACTCCAGATAGCTTGAACGAATACGTCGCTGATGGGAGATTGAGTCCGACCAGCCTTGTTCAGCCTATCGCCCGCGAGACTTTACATTCGGAGCACAGGGTGCGCATTCAGATGACGATTATTTCCGTCCTTCATCTTCCCCTGCTAAGAACTACGAAATTTACCCACCTGCATTGCGCGGTTGGCCGGCCAAGCGAAGTCTTGTTTCCTCGATATTCCCCGAAGACAAACGCAACGCTGTTGACCTGACGGGGTACATTAGTGGAGCTCGGGGCAATCGCTAGGGAGTGTAGACTTTCGTCTAAATGTTGCAAGGATTACGAAAATGTGTACTGGGAATGCGGCATAGCCTCTCGAGCTCTATCTAAGAGTACGAAGTGCTTCAACCTCGAGGTGCTCGCCTAGGTGTTTGATGAGCCTGGTCCGTCCATGTAAATCCTTCCACAGAAACGACATGGTTCCTCTCGTGGACTCTTTGTCGTTTTGTGGCTGCAGCTTTCCACAAGTTCCGTAACCTCGTTAACCTGCCGCGTCGGGTCATGCTTCTTGGGCGAGATGCTGCACAAAATTATCCTTTCGATAGGCCTTGTAGGCGCAATCTGGGCATTCCCACTACTTAAGATGTCGGTGCCGCTCATTCTCATGTCGAATCCAGTCAGCTTTCCGTTTAAAGGGTCCAGGAATAGCACAGTCAGGAAAGGTGCATATAAACGGCTGTATATCGTCGAAAAGATGCTTGGTCAAGTCTGATGGAGTCTGTATTCTCTTCGCATTAAAGCATAGAGAGCATTCAAACTCTACTGGAAACATACTGACGGAGAGTAACGGGTGGAGCGTACCACCAAGATGTTTCTCAGTGGCCGGTTGTCCTTCGACCCGCGGATGACCTGTTTTGTAGTGTGATTCAACATCAACGTGACCATGCCGAGCACAACAGTATCTGCCAGACTTGCATTTCCCTTGTAGGATGACGTTGGCATGCGCCTGTTTTATTCCATCCAATCGTTTGGATCGTCGAGCTTGTTTGTGTGCAAGACGATCCCTTAGGACAGGATTAAGAGCTATTGGGTAGCGTGGTTCCGAGCCCAGTTGAGAGCTTGCATATACCGTGGGTCGAGTCCATACCCATCCTCCGCAAAATGCGTTCGTGCTATGTCCGGCGTGGGTTCATGAAGAAAATCTGTCGAAGTTTTTGATCTCCCGATTGAAGAGGTTCTGCCGGAGGAAAATAGTTCTATATCTACCTCGGCAATTTGTTTGTCCTCTTGCTTCTGGAAGAGTCTATCCCATTATTGATCGAAGGACTCCTGCGTTGGGTCGGGCTTCGGTTCGTTGAAATAGTTGTCCCAATACGCATTGTTTGCCTGCTCTTCCTCTAGTGTGAGCTTGAGTGGTCCTGGAGAGAAGACTGGCGAGGTTGCTGCGAAACCAGGAGAGTTTCCCCTGCTTCCGACCAGGGAGCGCGCGACTAATATCATCCCAAGACTTTCCTTGACCTTTGAGTTTAGCGGCCAAAGTAGCCTCGCCCAGAGACCAGGTTGTGCCAGTCGCTAGAGGCTTGATCTGGACCCAGGTCTTATCGGACTCCTCGCTCGAACGAGGAGGAGATATTGGTGGAGTGTTGAGCGGCGAAGCAATATCCATAGTAAGAGGTCAAGAATGTTCCGTGAGATGCCTGAAAGCAATTGTTTGCTCTGGGTCAAAATAACAAGGAGCTGTGACAGAAACGAAGTGGAATGAGGGAGGGGAGGGGACGTGTGAACTTTAAAAAAAATAGGTAGTAAGAGAATCTCTTCGCCAAGACTTTGATCGGCCTGAAGCGGTGGATATGAGGCTGGCTGCGGTCAGCGTGGTGCGGTTTGGGTGTATCATAGGGGACAGAGCAGAGTTTACGCTTTCTATAGATATGTCATCGGCACTGTCGCTGATGCCGTTCTCGGTTGAGTAGTCACTGAATGAACGTCGTGACAATGTCTCTGTATCGGACACCACAAAGTCGCGGTCGCTGCTGGTTTCGGACGGGTTGTCGCTGCTTTCTGATGTGGAGGGAAATCGGTCGTGCTTTCCGTCTCGGGCTCGCTCCCCGTGAATGGTGAGCGTCGGAGGTAACTAATGGACGACATATCAATGATGTATAACGCAGGACGCTGTGACTGAGGCAGACAAGACCTGGTTGGTCAGGCTGAACAATGGCAAAATCTCTGCTGGGGAAGCCTTCATTTGGGGAGAACAAGTAGGTACATATAGGACCTAGTACGGCTCTGGCGTCTTGGACGGAATTGAACATCTAAATCTACTCGCAATGACCAACTTTTCTATGCGCATAAGAGCATCAGCCAGGGAAGTAATGGGAAAGGAATCCATGATAACCAGGAAGACGATCGGACGCCCTCTACAACAGCCCACTAAAAAAGGTTTATCTCAGCCCCCTGTTATCGGCGCCCAGCCACGGAGAATGGCCATTTCTCATCCCCTTGGCCAGGCTTGCTCCACAGCCGCTCTCCTGGCTCCGGGCGAATCCCTTGTTGTTGCAGGATTCTCGGCCATGGTGACATCCCCTGCAGGGGTCGGAGACTTAGTCCCACCCGATCGATCTCCTTCGGTGCCTTCAAGCTGGTTGAGCACACGGTCGAGCATGGTCTCAAAGGATTGGGATTCCCCTGTGGGGGCCGTCCCCCGCTCCTTTAATAGATAGTCAATCACCGTTCCCATCCGCTGATTGGTGTCGTAGAGAAGACCGGCCAAGTCGACCGTCTCTTCCAAGTCCGAGGTGGTTTGCTGCAACGCCTCTTGGAGGTTTCGATGCTCTTTGGTGTGCTTCTGTTGCTCCCGGTGTGCGCGCAGAGCCCGCACGCTGAGCTCGCAGATCACACGGAGGGCGTCCTAGTCACAGTGAGCGAGTCACCTGCTGAATGAGGCAAATACCTACGGCAGTATCCATTTTGCGAGTAATCACAGCACAGCCGCAGCAGATAGGGGTGTCGGAAGCAGGATGGAAGAGAGAGTCGGGAGCGACGCATTGGTATTTATTAGCAATCCCACGTCGGAGACGAGAAACCTGTATCGTAACCCTCGTTGCCGGTGCAATGTCTTGCAGTTGGAATTGAGATGGCCGTCCAAAATCAAGGGGAAACCCTGTCTCGGCTCTCACGTACGTTAGAAGCCAATTGTGTTGAATTCAGGATTTAGTCCGCGATTTAACCATGGCCGCATAAATATCGCCTCCACTTTGCCCTACAGCATGGTTCTGTATTTGAGGGCAACGCCGTGGAAGGTATGATCCGTGCTACTGCGCAGCCTTCTTCGGGTCAAATCCACGTTTGGGAGTGCAAGCAGCAAATAACGATCCCCTCCTAACGTTTCTTCGGATCGCTCCCAGGACATACGAGATGAACGAGATTGTCGAGATTGTCCGTCGGATTGGCCGCCGGCAAGGCCAAATGCATACTACCGTACATGCTACACTCCTGAAAAAAAGTCAAGATCTCATCCTCCAGACGTCGAACGAGCTGCTGGATCTCTACCACTCCAATGCATTCAAGAAACCAGAATCCGTCTCTACGATTGCAGATAACCTGCGCAACGACATACATGCCTTGCTCGGCCGAGAGCGCCGCGCACGGTCACACTGGGACGAGTTTTACGAGTCGGACAAGTGACGTCTGTGAGACGAACTTCTCCTTCTCGGGAGGAATGTCTGTGCGTATTGCAATACATGGATGCCTGGCAGCTCAGGACACTCTTTATCAAGTTCGCCCATTGTGATAGATCTCAATACTAAGAAGCTTTATAGATATCACATCCTTGATCCTCGAGATGGTATTAAAATGGGGAGCTGCTTCAGGAGTGCATACTTATCTCCGGTGGACTATAACATGACCGCTCTATAGACAAAGGAAACGTAGTCAGTTAAGCTGAGCACACGCTCTATTGGGCCGCCATTACAGCCGCTAACCTACATTACCCCGACTAAAAGTACATCAACCACGTTACAGTAAGCCTATGTAGTCTGATGGAAGTAAATACCATGCTCACTTTGCCTAGCTTGAATTGGCCTTAACTGACTTGTCTCTGACGGCCAGCTAGACTATAGACTATGTGCCACACGAGGTTTGTGCGGGTTGGTCTCTGGGTGAGCTGGAATTGGGTGGGTTTCTCTGGGACAACATTGGTGGTCAGCATCACGTCCGGCATGTGCATTCTTCGTGGTCTCACTTGTGTTCTGTGGTGAAAGATCGATCCTATTGTGGACACCCGGCTTTTTCGCACCTTTAGACTTGTCTGGGAGCCTTGATGCTGCGTTTGCGTTGACCGGTAATCTGTTCCGGCACACCAGGCGGTTCTCTGCAGAAGGGAGTTCGTCCATGCCGGCGTAAATCTGCCGAGTAGTGATATAGCGAGGACAGTGAGCGGACCGAGATGGAACAACGGCCGCTTGCTGTCGTCCCCCAGTGGCCTTTGCCAGCATGCCTCGGCGTCTCTGCAGGTGCCTCATCTGAAGTTTGCCCCGCTGTCTGATATGCTCCTTGACTTGTCGGAGCTTGGATTGAAGAGACTCCGACGACCGTGGGCAGATCGTGCTAGAATATTCGTCCGCTTTTTCGGACCATGTCAGATGGGGCCGCTGAGCAACCCATATTTCGAGGTTCTCTTCCTCTTGATTTCTCCAGGGACGATAGTCTCGTCTTCCCATGGTGAAAGAAAACCACGGGCCCGGTCGAAAAAAAGGTGGCTGCACAAAAAGAAAAAAGAATAGAGGCGAAAAGAAGCGAGAAGGGTAGACAACCACGGTGATAGAAAATGACGGCACAAGCAAGGTGAAATGGACGGGGGAAGATGCCGCTTATTCCAGATAGGGTTTGGTGGTTACTGGTGGGGACTAAATACCGGCCCTGAGGGTTGTGCCTGCAGGTGGCAGTTGGAGGCTGTTGCCCCTGTCTAAGGGCATTCGCGTGGTTATTATGCGTCGCAAACCTGGACCGTGATGCCGCCCAACATCTCCACATGAGGGTCAATGGTCGTCCCGCCCTACATCGGCGCATCAATCATGGGCAATGGACCACGGGCCAACACCTGCTTGGGGATCCGCCAGTGGGCCACCGCAAATGCCCGGACGGGCCTGGTCTTGCTCTGATAAACCTTCCCTTTATTATCTGGTAGGATTACATAGAAACGTCGATGCAAGGGACGGGTAATGTGGTATCTCAGGGGCAATTTTGAGGCCTATTGGGCTTTACGATCTGCCGTCACTTAACCGCGGCCGTCGTTTCTCACCAATTCCCCGCTAAGCCGTCGTTCTTATAGCGGTTCCTCCACCAGGTTAATGGAGCACGAAATATACTCCCTTTCACTTTTCGAACTGTGGCCGCTGATGCTGAGACAACATGGCGAAAGTACCATCTCGAACGAGTATGAGTTCCCTTGCCGCAAGCTCTGGCCCTCGAACTTCCAACAACCGGGTGCGCATCCAGGAACCCCCCGCAGCTGTTGCTACGCAGCTCACCCGTCCCCGACGACGTCAGTCGATGGTGAGTATTCCATCCGGCCATAAGGCAGCGTCCCTGAGGCTATACAGCAGTGCTGACCAACCTGGTCCTTGGTGGCAGACGCAAACCCCGCCCCAACCCCTCTCCCATTCACAGGCCGCGGACGATTCCACCGAAACTCTGGAGAACCACAGCGTCTGCCTTAAAACTGTGAAAGATCTTGAACGCGACCTACACAGGGTGGAAGCGGAAAGAGATAGGCTGCTGCAGGAGAACGAAACTTTGAAGCAGCAGCTCTCGCAGGCGCAGGATGCCCAGTCCGTCGGCCACACATGGGAGGACATACAGCGGGCTGTCCACGGAGCCCAAGAGGCCCTCAACACCTGCCACCAGCAACTCATCAGCTGTATGACCCATGCGGCCAATACGGGCGTACCGTCTGCCACCCGATCGGGATCGACAGCAGGACCGGATTCCATGTGGGCGAGCCAAGACGAGGGGCTTGGGTTATTGAATCCTCAGATGTTTTTTGATGTTTAACGTTCAAGCAATGCAAATCCAGACCATAGGTCGGAAATCGTCACCNCGAGCGGACCGAGATGGAACAACGGCCGCTTGCTGTCGTCCCCCAGTGGCCTTTGCCAGCATGCCTCGGCGTCTCTGCAGGTGCCTCATCTGAAGTTTGCCCCGCTGTCTGATATGCTTCTTGACTTGTCGGAGCTTGGATTGAAGAGACTCCGACGACCGTGGGCAGATCGTGCTAGAATATTCGTCCGCTTTTTCGGACCATGTCAGGTGGGACCGCTGAGCAACCCATACTTCGAGGTTCTGCTCCTCTTTATTGCTCCAGGGACGATAGTCTCGTTTTCCCATGGTGAAAGACAACCGCAGGCCTGGCCCGGTTGAAAAAACGGTGGCGGCACAAAAAGAAAACAAAGAAAACAAAAAAGAAAAGCAAAAAAGAAAAATAAAAAAGAAAAATAAAAAAGAAAAATAAAAAAGAAAAATAAAAAAGAAAAATAAAAAAGAAAAGAAAAGAGAAGTGTGGACAACCACGGTGATAGAAAATAACAGAGTACAACCAGGGTGAAGTGGACGGGGGAAAGATGCCGCTTATTCTAGATGGGGACTGGTGGGACTAAATACCAGCCCTGAGGGTTGTGCCTGCAGGTGGCAGTGGGAGGCTGCTTCCCCGGTCCAAGGGCGTTCGCGTGGGTATTGTGCGTCGCAAATCTGGGCCTTGATGACGCCCAACATCTCTACCTGGGTCAATGGTCGTCCCGCCCCACATCGGCGCAGTCAATCATGGACCACGGGCCAACACCTGCTTGGGGATCCACTGGTGGGCCACCGTAAATGCCCGAGGATATGACGGGCCTAGTCTTGCTCTGATAAACCTTCCCTTTATTATCTGGTAGGGTTACATAGAAAAGTCGATGCAAGGGACGGGTGATGTGGGTATCTCAGGGGCAATTTTGAGGCCTATTGGGCTTTACGATCTGCCGTCACTTATGTAACCGCGGCCGTAGTTTCTCACCAATTCCCCGCTAAGCCGTCGTTCTTATAGCGGTTCCTCCACCAGGTCAATGGAGCACGAAATATTCTCCCTTCCACTTTTCGAACTGTGGCCGCTGACGCTGAGACAACATGGCGAAAGTACCATCTCGAACGAGTATGAGTTCCCTTGCCGCAAGCTCTGGCCCTCGAACTTCCAACAACCGGGTGCACATCCAGGAACCCCCCGCAGCTGTTGCTACGCAGCTCACCCGTCCGCAACGACGTCAGTCGATGGTGAGTATTCCATCCGGTCGTAAGGCAGCGTTCCTGAGGCTATACAGCAGTGCTGACCAACCTGCTTCTTGGTGACAGACGCAAACCCCGCCCCAACCCATCTCCCATTCACAGGCCGCGGACGATTCCACCGACACTCTGGAGAACCACAGCGTCTGCCTTAAGACCGTGAAAGATCTTGAATGCTACCTACACAAGGTGGAAGCGGAAAGAGATAGGCTGCTGCAGGAGAACGGAACTTTGAGGCAGCAACTCTCGCAGGCGCAGGATGCCCAGTCCGCCGGCCGCACATGGGAGGACGTACAGCGGGCCGTCCACGGAGCCCAAGAGGCCCTCAACACCTGCCACCAGCAACTCATCAGCTGTATGACCAATGCGGCGAATCCGGGCGTACCGTCCACCACCCTGCCGGGATCGACTGCCGGACCGGATTCCATGTGGGCGAGCCAAGACGAGGGGCTTGGGGTATTGAATCCTCAGATGTTTTTTGATGTTTAACGTTCAAGCAATGCAAATCCAGACCATAGGTCGGAAATCGTCATCGGTGCACACTCATGTAATCAATATGGCTCTGGTTATCTCGTAGTTTGAGTCAATCCGGGAATGACCGGACACGTTCGGTGGAATATCTGTGGAGCTGCAAGTTGGCGAGCATCCGCCCCTGCGGCCCGATGCCGTCCCAGCTGGGGTTCCAAGATTTTAGGGCCCGTTATCTGTGACGTCAGGGCGGCTCGTCCATTCTCCACACTTTGCCTTGTCTACTGCAAATCACACAGATGGGCCTAGAGACTGATTAGTGAACAAAAAGAAAGAAAAAAAAAGTCGCTTGACATGCGCTCTAGAACGGCTCCAACTTTTCTTGGTCACAGACTAGTCATCCCAGCCTGATGTGAAGCAGGAATGGCTGTAAAAAGTCCCGCCAGAGAGTCAGGAAGCGCCGCCTGCCTGATAATTAGAGCGAAAGTACCAAGACAACTAGCATACGATTGGACCAAGAATCTGTATGTTTATCCCTTCGTGGCCGGTGCTCTCCGAGATATAGCCCTTCGCTCCCCATAAAGCTCGGGCATAGGCCTCAGTGTGAAGCGTTGGAAACCTACTCGAATACTACGCCAGTACAATCTTCCGTCTCTGGTTCTGTCGGCCACGATCCAATGGTCATGGTTGCTGCCAGCACTTTAAACCCAGGGGAATCGACACGCCCTGTCTCGCGGTGGGACGCGCTTCGTCTGGAGCTGATCAAGGCAAAGCACACTTCGCAGACATCTCCCAACACGCAAAGCCGAGAGTCGCACACTACCCCCGGCCATGTGGACCGGCAGCGCGAGGATACAGGAGCAAGCGATCTCCTCGACATCGAAGGCACCGAGAGCGACGACGGCGAGTGGGAAGCAGACATTGACCCTCAGAATATACCAGCCTTGGCTTCGGCGCTGTGGGAGTACGTTCCATGTCCCTGTCGATGTCTGGTGATATTGCATAATGCATCTACTGNTCCGCCATTCCCAGTAGAGCCACCCGAGCGCGGCAGTGGATGCCACAAACAGAATACAGGCAATCGCGAGAAGCGGGGGGTTTTGGACCGTGTTCAGGACGGCCTGTCCCACGTCGTCCTTTGCCAGCGCGTCCTGGACTTGGCCAGATTTCTGCAGCGCCGTGAAGGTGCCCGGGACTATCAGATACCCCGCGAGCAAGGTCCAATGGGCAATGCTAGCAATGACATTGTACATCCAGGGCATGGAATCTACCTCCAACAGCATCTGCATATACCGGGTTTGTCCTGCAAAGGGGACTGGGTGCTGAGTCTGCGATGCCATCTGGCTTGCGCTCGAACACCAGACAAGGCTCTGATAACGTGCCGCTGCGTGTCTGAGGTGGTAGTTTCTGAACCGGTAAAAAGGCGAATGGATGGCCAAAACTCTCGCAACGGCTCTGCAACAAGGAGCTGCAAAGACAGTGGTGACCTTACCGGCATTGGCGAATTGAAGCCCGCCCATATACAGGGGTCGAGTCTGCCCGGTGTCTACTATATGGACATTGCCCGGGTACGTCGCAGCTTCTGAGGGCCAGTATCGGCTTGCGCTGGACGCTCACTTGGCCTCATTTTTCTGTCCGGATTGCACAGCGACGCCCTCAATTAACTTGCCTGCGTTCAAATGTGCGAGATCCCTGGTAAGCAGACGATCTTTACTGTCGGGCTGGTATTACCCCAGAAACACAATGTCTATGTATGCATATAATCTAAAGCGCTGTGCACTTGTCTTGAAGCCGCGGTGATTCTGCTGTGTGTGCCTATGATGTCTTCTCGAAATCGCGTGCAGCAGGAACAGATCCGCAAGCGGCGCAATAACCTCCTTCGTCGCCACAATGATTTCTGGCGGCTGTACGCGATTCGCAGCTGGACTACGCTGGAGATGCCAAACGGCCGGATCTACACGTATCGATCCCATCCTCATCTCCCTGCTCCTACTGACCGTGAAATGGTGAGTTCTCAGCGACGCAGAAAGAACTTGATGCTGACAGATTCAGCGGGAACGACCCCATCCAGTCGTGCACAGAACACCAGCGGACTATGGTCCTCCGTGTCCGACCGACATGGTGTTGCCGGCAGTGCCCTCTCTCAAGGTGCTTGGACGCCGAAGTCAACTATGGGATTTGCTATCAAAACAGCTGAGCAGACTGCCTGGACGAGCGCTGAGTTGATGCTCGTCTCTCGCGAGTTCGCCCCACACCGTTTGCCTTTGACGCTAAACTTGTCTACTCTGTGCACGGCCTAGCGATAAAATTAGTGTGTGGCAGTATAATAATGGGGGTTTCTTTCTGGCGGGCTTTCGCTGTGGGGCAACGAACGGTAGGATATAGACCAATATACGTTACAGAGTTGATTAGCGCCCGCCATAATAAGAGGATATTCCCACTGTTTGTCATGCCATCTACTGTGCAATGTGGAAACGATGTTAATCCCAGGTGAAAGGTAGTTAAAAATCAGTCGTCTCGCAACCGCTGCCCATATAAGTGAAAACCCATCTTCTCGTGCTAAGAAAGTGTCCATCATTGTTTGATATCTTAGTCCATTCTTCAGTCTGACAATGGAGCCGGTCGCTGATCGCCAATACCACACTCAGCAAATTGCAAGCGATGAGAGTCCCGAAACACCGCAATCAGATGTGCGAATGAGCTTAGCACTACCCGAGGAATTGCTGCCCTCGGAAATGGTGCTTGCCGACTTGGAACAAGACTCCAATAATTCGATGTTTCAAAACACAATCCAAGCCTCAGGGAGGAGGATATCGCCATTACACGGAGTCACAAGCGGGAGAGATATTGCGCTCTACCGTGATAGGGAGCGTTCTGCTGCTAGCCCAGGCTTTGAAGACCCATTCGACGGAGAAGACCTGATGCTACATATGACCAAAATTGCACTGGAACTACTGCGAGGGCTCTCAACCAGGAATGCGGAAGGCCATGTGAAAGCGACCATCGGCCGGCAGAGGCGTTCCCATCGTTTCGCCCAAAAAGCCCGTAGGGCCACGAGATGGATATACCGTTCTGTGCAGCAGATTCAAAAACCCGGACAGAGCCTGGATGATCAAGCCGAGCTCTCCCCTGCGATGGCAGGTGGTGCTGGGCCGGTATGGGCTCGAGCACCAAGATATCCCCTTTGCATTCGAATACCCTCGACCCTTGCTCTGGTGATGCGATTCCTACCAGAGGGTGTTAAACGGTCAATCAATCTCCGCGACCGCGCGGATGTGGCGAGAGTCTTCATGGCCCTGGTGGATCACTGGTTATCTGAGGCTGGCGGGGAAGGAGCTTTGACCAGCCGGGAAACTACGAGGCAGCTTGCAAGCGCTGAGAAGTCTGCCAAGATAGTTGAGGCAGAATAGATCATGGGCGAAGATGACCGGATTCTTGGCGGTGAAAGCTTGGCCTTTGGAATGCCCGTCTTGTCAGTCTTGTCAGTCCGTTCCAGTGAGAATCCCGACACCAAACAGGCATTAGTTAGTTCCCTGGCCATTTATAAGAGATTCATAACTTTCGTAGCCACCATGGCCGCCCATACGATTGCCGCCTGTGAGATTCAAATTGGGTGGCATTCGCTCCTGCTGCTGCACAGATCTCCATTAGAACGATTACCGCGCATGAAAATGAAATCGTCTCCGCAAAGCCTACCAAAGTTTTCCACAAGCCTACGTCCTCCACTNGGGTATGGCCGCTACATCACCGGGCATCAACAAGCTGGTGGCAGTGCTATTTGCCAGCCTTTGCTCCCACACGGAAGATCCTTGGCCTGGCCAAGAAAACGCCTGGTGCCTTAAATACTGACTTCGCACCCCTCCGTTGGTGTCTCAGAGAACAACGCAAAGGCACAGACACCATGAAGACATACAGCATCTTCAGCTGCATCATTTCGGTCGGACTGGGCGCAGTAAGTCCCCCATTGCGAGACTGTGTTCTTATCTGCTTCCAGAAAGAACCCGTGCCTTCAGCACCCTTCTCTTACTCAATCAATGTAGTCTCGCGATTGCTAACAGTGAGAGCTAGGTGCTTGGAAGAGATGCAACGTCTCTCGTATTTGACCCAGATATGGGCCATCAAGTAAGGCGTCCCGAGATCTACGGGACGACTTCCAAACACTAACAGAGATTGGAATAGGTGTTGAACATGACTTCATTCTCTATCGCAAATCACCGTCACAAGGGAGACCTTCATGTGCGGGCAACGGTAAGCCACCATCTGGACCAGTTAACGCAGGGCTGACGAAAGAACAGGATGCAGCAACCAAGCCGCAGTGCTTTCCTGAATACGGAATCGCCCGCCTGGACGAGACCACAAGCAACATCGACCATCTGAACGATGTTGCAGCCCAAGACGCGGTGTGCGTGGCGGAGCCAGGAACCTGCTCTCGCCCATCTCATCTGGGCCACTCCTCCATTTTCATGTGCAATCAAGTATGGTCCAACAATCTTAGATGAACATGGCACCGCGACTGACAAGAAGCCACAGTTGGACCATCCCATCCAAACGATGTGTGTAGACCTGATCAACGCCACCACGGCGCTGTCTGCGGCCTGCCGCTTCGGAAATGATTATACGTATGGCTACCTGACGAACACCACCTCGGGGCCTGACAGCTATCCCTACGTCGTGGCCCTCGGTGACGACTATGCCTTTGGGTCGCATTGATCTTGGGGCAATTTGATTCTACTGCCACCTTTCTCGGGTTGTTGGGGTGGAGGGCGGGGTATTGGAGCCAATACTCGACTGGGCAAGTACCCTGAGATGTGAAGGGTTAGTTATTTGCTTTTCCTGTGAAGAATATGATATTTGGTCCTCAATTCTAGTTTGGTTGAGCTGAGTCCCACTCAGCCCACCGCAGAGAAGGATTCTGCTCTGGCAGGATTCCGAGACGGTAGTGAATGTCAGGGACTCCAGTATCTGCGCAGTTTATGTACCATTTAACCTGAGAATTTGGTCAGTCGAACATCGTGATGGCCTGTATCTGGGCATCAATTTCTTGCTATACATAGATGCCCAAGCAGGGGGATATTCATTGAAGAGGTGAAAGGCATCGAGAAAACAGTCCTTCGGCATTGCGTAGTTTCTACCCTTGGAATCACCATTGGCCAACAGCGGACCGCTATGGCTATGGCTAAAGGGAAGTCTAGAATTCTCTGCCTATTCGGGATGGTATTACGATATTTGCGTTGGTCTACCAACAGAAACTAGATATTGCGTTATCTCCAGTGTTATAGTACCCAGTGTTACCAGGTATGCGCCGGACTAAAGAGTGCAAGCATTTTCCGGGAAATGGATAAATTTAGTACAGACGTTGGCAAAAAGATCCACCGAGCCCGGTGGCTCAGGCACTCCGCCTCGGGTCCCCGAGATATACTTCACGCCGATGGGCTTCTTGGACCTCCTTGGGTTTGATGAACTCGAACACTATGGTCAGCGAGCAGGCAGCCACCAGCGTAACTCCGGTTATGATGGTGGTGATCAGCGCCATGATAGACCAGTCCCCGTCTCGTGCAGTATAGATATTGATGAGCGTGGTCGCAAGCCCAGCGGCCGCCTTCATGATGATTGGCCTGGACCTCAGTCAGTGTGCAACTCCCTTGTCGAAGAAGGAAAAATCGCTTACGAGAACAGTCGATTCACGAGCCAGATGTAGTTGCTCCGCCATTCCCAGTAGAGCCACCCGAGCGCGGCAGTGGATGCCACAAACAGAATACAGGCAATCGCGAGAAGCGGGGGGTTTTGGACCGTGTTCAGGACGGCCTGTCCCACGTCGTCCTTTGCCAGCGCGTCCTGGACTTGGCCAGATTTCTGCAGCGCCGTGAAGGTGCCCGGGACTATCAGATACCCCGCGAGCAAGGTCCAATGGGCAATGCTAGCAATGACATTGTACATCCAGGGCATGGAATCTACCTCCAACAGCATCTGCATATACCGGGTTTGTCCCGCAAAGGGGACTGGGTGCTGAGTCTGCGATGCCATCTGGCTTGCGCTCGAACACCAGACAAGGCTCTGATAACGTGCCGCTGCGTGTCTGAGGTGGTAGTTTCTGAACCGGTAAAAAGGCGAATGGATGGCCAAAACTCTCGCAACGGCTCTGCAACAAGGAGCTGCAAAGACAGTGGTGACCTTACCGGCATTGGCGAATTGAAGCCCGCCCATATACAGGGGTCGAGTCTGCCCGGTGTCTACTATATGGACATTGCCCGGGTACGTCGCAGCTTCTGAGGGCCAGTATCGGCTTGCGCTGGACGCTCACTTGGCCTCATTTTTCTGTCCGGATTGCACAGCGACGCCCTCAATTAACTTGCCTGCGTTCAAATGTGCGAGACCCCTGGTAAGCAGACGATCTTTACTGTCGGGCTGGTATTACCCCAGAAACACAATGTCTATGGATGCATATAATCTAAAGCGCTGTGCACTTGTCTTGAAGCCGCGGTGATTCTGCGGTGTGTGCCAATGATGTCTTCTCGAAATCGCGTGCAGCAGGAACAGATCCGCAAGCGGCGCAATAACCTCCTTCGTCGCCACAATGATTTCTGGCGGCTGTACGCGATTCGCAGCTGGACTACGCTGGAGATGCCAAACGGCCGGATCTACACGTATCGATCCCATCCTCATCTCCCTGCTCCTACTGACCGTGAAATGGTGAGTTCTCAGCGACGCAGAAAGAACTTGATGCTGACAGATTCAGCGGGAACGACCCCATCCAGTCGTGCACAGAACACCAGCGGACTATGGTCCTCCGTGTCCGACCGACATGGTGTTGCCGGCAGTGCCCTCTCTCAAGGTGCTTGGACGCCGAAGTCAACTATGGGATTTGCTATCAAAACAGCTGAGCAGACTGCCTGGACGAGCGCGGAGTTGATGCTCGTCTCTCGCGAGTTCGCCCCACACCGTTTGCCTTTGACGCTAAACTTGTCTACTCTGTGCACGGCCTAGCGATAAAATTAGTGTGTGGCAGTATAATAATGGGGGTTTCTTTCTGGCGGGCTTTCGCTGTGGGGCAACGAACGGTAGGATATAGACCAATATACGTTACAGAGTTGATTAGCGCCCGCCATAATAAGAGGATATTCCCACAGCTTGTCATGCCATCTACCGTGCAATGTGGAAACGATGTTAATCCCAGGTGAAAGGTAGTTAAAAATCAGTCGTCTCGCAACCGCTGCCCATATAAGTGAAAACCCATCTTCTCGTGCTAAGAAAGTGTCCATCATTGTTTGATATCTTAGTCCATTCTTCAGTCTGACAATGGAGCCGGTCGCTGATCGCCAATACCACACTCAGCAAATTGCAAGCGATGAGAGTCCCGAAACACCGCAATCAGATGTGCGAATGAGCTTAGCACTACCCGAGGAATTGCTGCCCTCGGAAATGGTGCTTGCCGACTTGGAACAAGACTCCAATAATTCGATGTTTCAAAACACAATCCAAGCCTCAGGGAGGAGGATATCGCCATTACACGGAGTCACAAGCGGGAGAGATATTGCGCTCTACCGTGATAGGGAGCGTTCTGCTGCTAGCCCAGGCTTTGAAGACCCATTCGACGGAGAAGACCTGATGCTACATATGACCAAAATTGCACTGGAACTACTGCGAGGGCTCTCAACCAGGAATGCGGAAGGCCATGTGAAAGCGACCATCGGCCGGCAGAGGCGTTCCCATCGTTTCGCCCAAAAAGCCCGTAGGGCCACGAGATGGATATACCGTTCTGTGCAGCAGATTCAAAAACCCGGACAGAGCCTGGATGATCAAGCCGAGCTCTCCCCTGCGATGGCAGGTGGTGCTGGGCCGGTATGGGCTCGAGCACCAAGATATCCCCTTTGCATTCGAATACCCTCGACCCTTGCTCTGGTGATGCGATTCCTACCAGAGGGTGTTAAACGGTCAATCAATCTCCGCGACCGCGCGGATGTGGCGAGAGTCTTCATGGCCCTGGTGGATCACTGGTTATCTGAGGCTGGCGGGGAAGGAGCTTTGACCAGCCGGGAAACTACGAGGCAGCTTGCAAGCGCTGAGAAGTCTGCCAAGATAGTTGAGGCAGAATAGATCATGGGCGAAGATGACCGGATTCTTGGCGGTGAAAGCTTGGCCTTTGGAATGCCCGTCTTGTCAGTCTTGTCAGTCCGTTCCAGTGAGAATCCCGACACCAAACAGGCATTAGTTAGTTCCCTGGCCATTTATAAGAGATTCATAACTTTCGTAGCCACCATGGCCGCCCATACGATTGCCGCCTGTGAGATTCAAATTGGGTGGCATTCGCTCCTGCTGCTGCACAGATCTCCATTAGAACGATTACCGCGCATGAAAATGAAATCGTCTCCGCAAAGCCTACCAAAGTTTTCCACAAGCCTACGTCCTCCACTCGTGCTGGATCAGGTCCGAACGGTGTTGCCGTACTTATCCCCCCCCCCCGCAGCTGGAGTGTGCGCAGCTATGGATTGACGAAGCTCGAATCCTCCAGAATTCCTCATTCACGTTAGTCGCGCTGGTCGACCGAATGTGGGGTCTGACCAACGAAGAGGTGGCCTTTGCGCGACTCCGAATCTATGGGCCGTTTACCATGGAGTGGATACAGCGTGAGATACCCGACCTCCGTCCGACACAGATGGTACTGGCCCAGTGGATTGTGGAACACAACCGGCTCATGATGGAGTGTCCCAAGCCGGTTGTCTCTGGATCGCACCGCGCGCTGCAACGTCTCGTCACGCCAGATATCCTCGCAGGGCTCTTAGGTCTCTCTGCCTCCCAGCGGAGGCGTGTCGGTCGACGTCTCCGCCCCAATGGCGATGTTTGGGACGCGACCGGGGAATATCCTTACTCTACGGCCGATCGACTGTGGAGTGCGGCGATGCGGATGGAGCGACGATGGTGGCGGTCTCTCTGGCCGGGGCGATCACATGAAAGGCCAGTCACTCTCAACCAGGTCATTGGTATCTTTCCCCGTCTCGAACCGGATGCTGTGGACCAGGTCTCACGGTTTCTAGAGTGGCGAACATGGCGTGGGAGGGGAGCGTCTGCGACGTTGCAGGACGTGATGTTGTATCTACAGCGAGAAAAGCGCGTGTCAGATGTGGACATGCATTATGCGCGCAAGCGCTTGGGGCTGGAGCAGGAAATCACGGAAAGTTTGAAGTCTCATTGATGGGAAGTTCGTGGGATTGAGTTCGTCTGTAGTCTGTCGCCTGTCTCGTTTATTCTCTTACATGAAAAATATATTTTGTGACATCCCGGGCCAGGCTGGGTATTTCTCGACAAACCTGAATCCCATGATCCCCTAGTACACATCATACCCACCGGGACGAAGGCAACCCCATACGCGGCATATTCCATTGCTTCTTCCACTCATACTCCGCCACTGCCTCACGCTCCTGTGCTTGCCGTAGCGCGCCACGTAGCTTCTGGGCTGCTCCCCAAATGCGAGGATGGCCGGCCAGGTTCACTTCTGGCTCGAAATACTGAAGTAGCGACAGCTCCTGTGATACGTCGATCGCCACGGCGGTCAGATGCTGGAAAATGTGCAGGCAGTGTTCGTAGAATTGATTCTCGCGCTCCTGCTGCTCCCACTGTTGTCGCTTGTCTTTCATAGTTTCGGGAATCGACCGTCGCCGAGCCGATTTGACTGCTTGGAGTCGGGTGCGGGTGGTGTCCAGCGCCATTGTGGATCCACCGGCCAAGGCAATTTGGTGATCGAGTGGACTGATATCCGGAAGATCAAAGCCAGCTGGCGGGGGTACGGTTGGTGCTTGAGAAGGTAATTCAAGTTTGGGACAGTCGGGTGAGCGACTGTAGACGCTTGCATCGTCTTCGTTGCCAAGCATGGAGCGAGTGGACGACATTCTTTTGTTTGCAGACCTAAGGCGCTTTGGATGCGGCCAGCTGTGGATGCCCTAGGTAGATTAGACCTAACGACTGCAAAGGCTGCATACTTATAATCTTTCCCGAGTCTCTGTGGCTACATCTCATATGGACCCCGGATTACACCTACTTATTTCTGGATACACAACTCTTTTTGACCGATGCGGGGCCGCCNTCGTCGCCACAATGATTTCTGGCGGCTGTACGCGATTCGCAGCTGGACTACGCTGGAGATGCCAAACGGCCGGATCTACACGTATCGATCCCATCCTCATCTTCCTGCTCCTACTGACCGTGAAATGGTGAGTTCTCAGCTACGCAGAAAGAACTTGATGCTGACAGATTCAGCGGTAACGACCCCATCCAGTCGTGCACAGAACACCAGCGGACTATGGTCCTCTGTGTCCGACCGACATGGTGTTGCCGGCAGTGCCCTCTCTCAAGGTGCTTGGACGCCGAAGTCAACTATGGGATTTGCTATCAAAACAGCTGAGCAGACTGCCTGGACGAGCGCTGAGTTGATGCTCGTCTCTCGCGAGTTCGCCCCACACCGTTTGCCTTTGACGCTAAACTTGTCTACTCTGTGCACGGCCTAGCGATAAAATTAGTGTGTGGCAGTACAATAATGGGGGTTACTTTCTGGCGGGCTTTCGCTGTGGGGAAACGAACGGTAGGATATAGACCAATATACGTTACAGATTAGCGCCCGCCATAATAAGAGGATATTCCCACCGGTTGTCATGCCATCTACTGTGCAATGTGGAAACGATGTTAATCCCAGGTGAAAGGTAGTTAAAAATCAGTCGTCTCGCAACCGCTGCCCATATAAGGGAAAACCCATCTTCTCGTGCTAAGAAAGTGTCCATCATTGTTTGATATCTTAGTCCATTCTTCAGTCTGACAATGGAGCCGGTCGCCGATGGCCAATACCACACTCAGCAAATTGCAAGCGATGAGAGACCCAGCACACCGCAATCAGATGTGCGGATGAGCCTAGCACTACCCGGGGAATCTCCGCCCTCGGAAATGGTGCTTGCCTGCTCGGAAGGATACTCCAATAATTCGGTGGTTCCAAACACAATCCAAGCCTCAGGGAGGAGGATATCTCCGTTCCACGGAGTCACAAGCGGGAGAGATATTGCGCTCTACCGCGACAGGGAGCGTTCTTCTACTAACCCAGGCTTTGGAGACCCATTCGACGGAGAAGAGTTGATGCTACACATGGCCAAAATGACACTGGAACTGCTGCGAGGGCTCTCAACCAGGAATGCGGAAGGCCATGTGAAAGCCACCATCGGCCAGCAGAGGCGTTCCCATCGTTTGGCCCAAAAAGCCCGTAGGGCCACGAGATGGATATACCGTTCCGTGCAGCAGATTCAAAAACTCGGACAGAGCCTGGATGATCAAGCCGAGCTCTCCCCTGCGATGGCAGGTGGTCCCGGGCCGGTATGGGCTCGAGCACCAAGATATCCCCTTCGCATTCGAATACCCTCGACCCTTGCTCTGGTGATGCGATTCCTACCACAGGGTGTTAAACGGTCAATTAATCTCCGTGACCGCGCGGATGTGGCGAGAGTCTTCGTTGCCCTGGTGGATCACTGGTTATCTGAGGCTGGCGGGGAAGGTGCTTTGACCAGCCGGGAAACTACGAGGCAGCTTGCAAGCGCTGAGAAGTCTGCCAAGATAGTTGAGGCAGAATAGATCATGGGCGAAGATGACCGGATTCTTGGCGGTGAAAGCTTGGCCTTTGGAATGCCCGTCTCGTCTGTCCGTTCCAGTGAGGATCCCGACACCAAACCGGCATTAGTTAGTTTCCTGGCCATTTATAAGAGATTTATAACTTTCGTAGCCATCTTGGCCGCCCATACGATTGCCGCCTGTGAGATTTAAATTGGGTGGCATTCGCTCCTGCTGCTGCACAGATCTCCATTAGAACGATTACCGCGCATGAAAATGAAATCGCCTCCTCAAAGCCTACCAAAGTTTTCCACAAGCCTACGTCCTCCACTCATGCTGGATCAGGTCCGAACGGTGTTGCCGTACTTATGCCCCCCACAGCTTGAGTGCGCGCAGCTATGGATTGACGAAGCTCGAATCCTCCAGGATTCCTCATTCACGTTAGTCACGCTGGTCGACCGAATGTGGGGTCTGACCAACGAAGAGGTGGCCTTTGCGCGACTCCGAATCTATGGGCCGTTTACCATGGAGTGGATACAGCGTGAGATACCCGACCTCCGTCCGACACAGATGGTACTGGCCCAGTGGATTGTGGAACACAGCCGGCTCATGATGGAGTGTCCCAAGCCGGTTGTCTCTGGATCGCACCGCGCGCTGCAACGTCTCGTCACGCCAGATATCCTCGCAGGGCTCTTAGCTCTCTCCGCCTCACAGCGGAGGCGTGTCAGTCGACGTCTCCGCCCCCAATGGCGATGTTTGGGACGCGACCGGGGAATATCCTTACTCTACGGCCGATCGACTGTGGAGTGCGGCGATGCGGATGGAGCGACGATGGTGGCGGTCCCTCTGGCCGGGGCGATCACATGAAAGGCCAGTCACTCTCAACCAGGTCATTGGCATCTTTCCCCGTCTCGAACCGGATGCTGTGGACCAGGTCACACGGTTTCTAGAGCGGCGAACATGGCGTGGGAGGGGAGCGTCTGCGACGTTGGAGGACGTGATGCTGTATCTACAGCGAGAAAAGCGCGTGTCAGATGTGGACATGCATTGTGCGCGCAAGCGCTTGGGGCTGGAGCAGGAAATCACGAAAAGTTTGAAGTCTCATTGATTGGAAGTTCGTGGGATTGAGTTCGTCTGTAGTCTGTCGCCTGCCTCGTTTATTCTCTTACATGAAAGATTTATTTTGTGACATCCCGGGCCAGGCTGGATATTTCTCGACAAACCTGAATCCCATTATCCCCTAGTACACATCATACCTACTGGGACGAAGGCAACCCCACACGCGGCATATTCCATTGCTTCTTCCACTCATACTCCGCCACTGCCTCACGCTTCTGTGCTTGCCGTAGCGCGCCACGTAGCTTCTGGGCTGCTCCCCAAATGCGAGGATGGCCGGCCAGGTTCACTTCTGGCTCGAAATACTGAAGTAGCGACAGCTCCTGCGATACGTCGATCGCCACGGCGGTCAGATGCTGGAAAATGTGCAGGCAGTGTTTGTAGAATTGATTCTCACGCTCCTGCTGCTCCCACTGTTGCTTGTCTTTCAGAGTTTCGGGAAGCGACCGTCGCCGAGCCGATTTGACTGCTTAGAGTTGGGTGCGGGTGGTGTCCAGCGCCATTGTGGATCCACCGGCCAAGGCAATTTGGTGATCGAGTGGGTTGATGTCCGGAAGCTCAAAGCCGGCTGGCGGGGGAACGGTTGGTGCTTGAGATGGTAATCCCGGCTTGGGACAGTCGGGTGAGCGACCGTAGACGCTTGCATCGTCTTCGTTGCCTAGCATAGAGCGATTGGACGACATTCTGTTGGTTTGCAGATCTCGCAGGGCACAGTGTCGTTGTGGATAACAAACGTAAGGGGCTTTCGATGTGGCCAGCTGTGGATACCCTGGGATGATCAGACCTCATGACTGCAAAGGCCGCATACTTATAATCTTTCGCCAGTCTCTGTGGCTACATCTCATATAGGCCCCGAGTTACACCTACTTATTTCTGGATCCGGACCCACAACTCTTTTTCACCGATGAGGGCCCGTCCTGTTACCTACATTCGGTGAGCCAGTACTTTGGAAGTTCGACTGAGGGTATTAAAAAACACTGTACGCCAAAGAACTGACCTCCTTGGGTTATGGAGGTTCGGAAGAGAAATGCCCGGGCGTCGAATAGAAGGTGTTACCTGATACCAGCCAGCGTAATCGATGCCCGGGTATTTGACCCTGCAACGTCACCATCGTCCTTAGCACCCTACAGTATTACATCTTTGCGCTTATTGCCCAGTGATAATTATTCGAAACCGAGGAAGGAGCCATAATACATCCTGAAGAGCTCTTCAACAATGTGATCGCAAAAATGGAGCTCAAGCAAAAGTAACGAGTCGGCCACTTTCTCTTTATTCATTAATAGAGACATGCCAGGTACTGACTTGATATCAAGCCACTTGTCGTTCAGGATGAGGGTACGACGCTGAGAATCGATCAGCATCGCAGGATATGCATATTCGCCTCGAGAAATTTCGAGGTTGGAGTCGTAGTGGCAACCTGCTAAAGATGCCTTAAAAGCCCGCAGTACATGGTTGGCAAAAATTGTGTCTGGCGGCTCAGATACTGTACTGCAGCATTTCGAAACAATTCAGCATGCTCCTCATTTGCCGTTCGAATTGGCACGACGCCACGCAGTAAATTCCACAGGCCCTCTGGCAGCCCCACCGGTTCTTTCCTCAAGGCTCCAGTAATAGTTCCGATACTCTGGACGGAACCAGGTGATTGTCAGATATGAATAAACGGATCTGTCTGCTAACGCACCTTGCTGTCGCGTAATCGGCAAAAATAGAATTTCCGACCGTCTGCCTCCTTCAAGAGATGTTCCCAAATTAGAACCCTTGTGGGTTTCTCTAGAAGCTGGTCTGCCATTTCCACGTCCGGCGCGCGAGGGCATTCTCGAAGTAGGTTGACGTAGACGGGGAGGATCAGCGCTTGATTCTGTTTGATTGCTGATTCCCAAATTTTTCGCACTAGGTCCGCCTCCTCATATGGATTGACTAACCGTTGTCGGTCACGATTGACTTCGCCGTGAACAAAGTTATAGCCGAAGTGGAAGGGGCGTGTCTCTAGCGCGCATGCCGGGAGGAGGAGCCCCTTGAGGAATAGTTTACCACGGAATCCAGGATCTAGAATAAGACCGCCGTGGTCCGTCTCGATGATGGACTCTGGATAGGAGAAACCACGGATCTCGAGAGTTACTCCGAGCCATTTCCTAAACATTTCGAAAGTGTCAACCTGGCACGACTGGTGTCCAGGGTAAATCACAACAGACACATCTCTCCAGGTACGAGATATGCAAGACGCCATGTCCCGGCCCGAATTTGTTTTCTTATTAGGCCTAACCTCGTCAGTTGAACTAATAACGCAACAAAATCGAGATGGTTTTGCCAACGAAAAGTCCCAATGTGAGCTATCGGTTTGAATGCTGACCCGGTACTTTTCTCGGGTCATTACCATGGCTGCAAGCTTGAGTCCTTCTCCATGGCATCCAGCAAGCTGGCCCTTGCCCTGCTTCGATGTTTGCCCCAATTGGAGGAGATCAGGCGTAAGCCGAGCGCAAGCATTTGTCAGAGTAAGTTTACCCGACGCTTTCTCGTAGGTGATAAACCCCAGGGCTTCTGTCCTAGACTTAGGCTTTGGCACCGTGACATAAACCTGCGTTTCGTTCTCTTTATATACCGGCCTGAATGCTGCGGGATCTAGCTGAAATGTTTCTATAATATCATCTTTCCTACTCTGGGTCAGTAGGACTGCGAACTAAGGGTATGGAGCCTACCAATTCTGATACAGCTCTCGAAATGCAGCGGTTGTATTCCAGTGCTTAACATAACTTGGCGAGAAATTGAGAAAAATTCTCGGTCGGACTTGTTGGGCCTGGAGGATTCGAAACCTCTCTATGAACTTGAACATCGCAGATTTCAGGACTTTTTGTCTCCGATTCCTGTTTGGCCCAGCTGATGATATCATTGTCGTTGCTGACTTCATGTGATGGAGAATCCATTGATGATTGAAAGGAGAAAAGAAAAGCTGTTTGTAAAATAATACCCGGAAGCACTTGAGCATATTTGTCTGAACTATATAGACCCTTTACTGTACAGTGGCGTGAGTACGCGATTGGGCCTATTCAGGGAAGGCAGGAGGAGGAGGCAAGGTGAGCTACTGGATGACGCAAATTGATAACAGGGGTTGAGTAGCAAGTTGATCTTCATCCGGCTTTTGGAGGATAAACACCAGAAATCCCAGACAACAACCGAGATTGGGAGGTGGTTCAACACAAACATTGTTTATAGCGTATTAAGTACGTAGGAACCGAGGGCCTCCATAAAAATAAGGGTCTAACGTGGCTTGCCAAGGCTGGCAAGCAAAGTAAAGAGCTGAACATCGAGATCAGCGTTGAAGTTCAGCAGTAAAAAGTCCATCAACGGTCCACATGGCTGACCAGGGCGGATAGATTAAGCGAACCCCTGAGTGCTGAACGCCTGACTCCTGCCCAGTCCCCACTCACTCCAGTGGCCGAATCTACCTGACCCACCTCGGCCCCATCGCAGTCCGCTCAACACAGTCAGTGTTCAACGGCCATAAGCAGACAAAGGCTGCGCGAATCCATTCAGCATGCAACCGAGAATGACCATTTAAAGGCCTACCTTGATTTGATACTCATAATATCAGCCAGTTCCCCGCAAAGTCTAGCTAGATGTAGCAGAAACTGAGGTTTGGTTTGTCTCGATGTCCAATAAACAAAACTGTCAATCTACCTTGATATGTTGAAGCGGACGGTTTGCGGGTATACCTTTCATCTGTTCAATAGCAGTCAATACAAGTTTCTGGACACGTCTAAACGGTATTGGATGGTGTATCCACTTTTGGTGGTTCCAATACCTGCCACCTGGACGTCCTTGGTAGTGTCCGAGGTTAGCAGGGCCGACCTGATCTTCGCGTTTGCCCTGTCGATTGGTACGTATCTTTCAAAGCCTTTAACCTGACTCTCATTATCCTCAGTTATCTCTCTGGTGCTAATTCTAGCGCAGTTGGGTTTTCTGTGGTTCCGTTTGGAAGATGTGGTCGGGGTTTCTGGCTGGCAATGGTTGAACTTCGCCCCTCAGCACTTAATAAGATGTCCAGGATTTGGCAACGAAGAATGTGATTGGCTTAACGGTCGACAGAAAAGTAAGAGGTGGCTTTCTTGTGTGCCTCTCTGGAAAAATCTCTGGAAAAAAGTAGCTTTGAGGGGTTACCATTGTGCGTGCGCGCCGACTTGCTCGCCCAACACTTCGTTCCACTGAGAGCCGCGGCGTGACGTTCAATCGGTGGATAGAGAAATGTCAGAATCAAAAACTCCATTGTGCCTCTAAATTGATCCATGTTTTCAGATATCCGCAAAAGTTGAGTTCCACTATCTCCAAGCTCGTTGAGCAATGTGCTCTGGCATCCACTCCGTTAAAACCACAAGGCATGCCTTCAGGTACCGCTGAGCTTAAGGCAATCGCACGATGAAAGGCAAGGGGTGATCAATAAGTGGCTGTATTCACTACTCACTACAGGCAAACCCTAGAATAATCGAGCTCAATGAAGTAACCTCAGTAGGGCGGCGATAGCTTTCTGATGTCACGAAAACCGTTCGAATTGCCCTTTCCCATTCTTGCGTGTCATGGCAATGGTATATGGAATGGGAGTCATTTGCCCTACTGTCAGGGAAATACAGTACAACCCAACTTCCCTGCATTTATTGCATTTCTATATTGTTAGACAGAGGCAAGCCAGTGAAGTTACTTGGAGCGGCTAGTCCCACAACACCCTGAGACTCACGTAAGCTTCTGACTTCTCTTTTGAGCGCTTCGACGCTGTTAGTGCCAACGGAACAAGTTATGAAGGTTGAAAGAAAAATGGCACATTAATGGTCTGGTTTACCAAAAAAAAAAAAAAATGGATACCATAACTATTAGGAGTTAAGGCGTGGAAAATTCAATCCAAATGGAAAATCTCATACCAATAAAGACTTAGAGCGCTAGGCAATGAGTTACGATGGCCACCTCGTGCAGGGGCAGCTACCAGTCAAGCCTGGGGGCTCCAATCCGGGAACGCGGGCTGATTTGAAGGCACGTACTGTCCATTGAGAACCTGATCAATTGGTGGTATCACTTGAGGACCGGTGTCAGGATTCATCGGGGGCGGCAGCCTATTGACCGCAGTTAAATCCCCTCTGACTCCTGGCGCTTCTTGCCCAAATACGAAACTTGGAGAACTGAGACTGGCCTCACTTCCGCTTAACCGCATCCAACGAGGAGAACCTGTGCGGGCAACGCTCATGCCGTGTTGCGGGCCAGGGAGTCCATGAATGACAGCGGTGTCTCCTTCCACAACATGGTAGAGGGAATTAGTCGAGATCCCATGGACTTCTTGTTGATACTGGTTTTCCTGTGAGCGGGGAGTAGACGACTCCTCTGGACCTGTGGGCTTCTGCAAAATGTAACCCTCGCACGACAGCTTAGCTTTAACACAAGTATTACCTTGATAGAGAAATTAGCCCTGAGATTGCGCATCGATAAAGCGATACAAGGGAGTCCGGTCGTCTCGCAAAAAAGAAAAAAAAAAACTAATCAAAGATTGGAAAAGGATACCGGGACATACATGCAGGGGACCGTCTGTCACACACGCTTTTTCTGCGACGACAGGTAATACAACCGGTGCCGGATCCTTTCCCCTTAACTGAAGCTCTTGGCTTCCGAGGACGTCTCACCGGGTTGGTGGTTTGCGCTGAGGCAGTAGTCGCCGGCGATAGCTCTTGTTGATGGAGAACGGGTAATAAAAGCGTCGGACCCGGATCGTCGCGAGCTTTCGGCTGGATTCCTCTACTCTCAGGTCGAGCTCCGGTTACATCACACCGAGTCTGAGTCGAATCCGCTGTATTTCCGCCGAGAGGCAAATCATGAATGGTAGCCGAATGGTCACCTCCGGAACCTTTTTTGGGGGATCGGGCACCTAGACTCTCGGCAGCTATTGTAGATACACTTATGGCAGCCGAGTTGAACTGATGGTGTGGATTTGCTGGCTGAGAACCCGCAACGTTATCCGCCTGGTACGTGCCCGGGACGTCTTCATTAGATACATCCCTCTCTCGAGTACCAGTAGGACAGAGTTCGATCGGCTGGTGGCCTCTTCCTGATGATCTGCCGTCTGCTGTGGTCCGTTCAGTTACAGGGTGGAGGACAGCGGTACCCGTTGCATCGAGATCTTCTATGTCGGCTCTTGAAGCGCTGGAAACCGTGCACTCATTCCACAAAGGCCCTTCTCCTGTATCTTGAGTTATTGCTTCAGTGCGCATGGTTTGATGGGACGACTCCGGACATTCTTGCCTCTCAGCGGTTCCCCCGCTCGATGTTCCCGAGCTGCGGAGGCTTCTGAGAGGAGTCAAAAATGAAACGGAAAAGCTGGCATCCGGATCGGACGCAAGTGAGAATGGATTGGTACGGTCGGGTATTGCAACACGAGCGGATTTGTTGGCGGTCGACGGTGGCAAAGAATCATCCGCGCGAAGTTTCCGCTTCGATCCTGCACGATCTTTTCCATGGTCATTCCGTGCCCGGTATTGTGCAGCCACGATCGCAGCATAAGTTCGGGATCTACCGAAGTCGGCTTTGAATGCAGCCTCAACTTGTTTCTTTGTTAGATGCTTGTGATCTTGGAACCACTGGGGTAAACAATCTAGTTCCTGCGGCTCCCATGAGGGCAGAGTAGATCGCGCTAATAGAGAAGGTCAAGCTAGGTACATAATTAAACTGTTCATCAAATAGGACTCACGTTTGCTTTTTCTGACTCCTCTTGGTCTTGCTGGTTCCGGAGGCCCAGTAGCCTGCAGGTCACCTGCATTCTTGAATTTATCGTCGATCTCCTGAGTGCTTTGGGAGAGTTGCCTAAGAGTCTCGAGCCTTTGGTTTATTCTTGCCCGGCAATCGTTGTTCGCGTCGATGACTTCATCCAAGTCAGTATGTAATGGTGAAAGAAGGGGAGATAGAAATAGCGAGAAAAACTGATATTAAAGAAAAGACTCACTCTGTGAAGCACGTTCGTTCAAGTCCAATAATAATTCCTCGACTAATCGCATCGCCTCTTCCTCAGACTGCACATCGCTCGGATAATATCGTGGATTTATAAGTTTTTGTGGAAGGCCTGACTTGATAAAGTTATGGTCCGATTCCGTTATCCGGATCAAACCCTTCCGGCCATCCAGTTGTAAATAATAATAGCCGTCTTCTCGTCGCTCGGGCGTATATGTTGGTGCAAGGACAATGTCGAGCCAGCGAACATCATTGTCAACCTCCCCTTCGTTGTCCTTCACAAGCTGAATGTTTCCAAATAAAGCGTCAATCTTCCCCGCCATCGTGTCACTAGCAAGCGGAATCTTAAAATGCCGCGCAAGGCTATTGTCGCCCTCGAGAACAGTGGCAAGTGATTGCGACAGGTCAAGGGTCAATTGCAACCTGTGCTGTGTGGGAGAAAAGTGAGCACGGAGCTTTGTACTGCAAGCAGTCAAGGCCGGATTGCACCCGACCCCTGAGGCGTTTTGCTCTTGGGTACTGGAACCCATCTTGACGAGAGTTCAGTTTCCAGTGAAATGTGAGGAATAGGCTGGCTGAAGGTTGAGGACAGGTCAAAAGGTGAGATTTTTATCTCGCCCTTCAAGATCATCCATTCAACGGCCAGCACGATCGCCCAAAGATTCGAACTGAGAACCGCCGTATTCCAATGGTGACGCTACGGTAGAACAGAGCGCTTTAAAAGCCGAGCTGAACGCGAACACTATCGGTTGAGCCACGTACAGGCGGGGCCACAACGAAGGTCCATAAATGTAATCGTTACAAGGAGAAGGAGGCTGCAGGCAGAAGGAAAAATCGGTGCCTGCCAAGACCGGGGTTCAACTTCAGGTTCGGGCTCAGGAAGTCTCTGAAGCGAAGAGTGAACGGCCTATAATTGCGGTGTATTATTATTTTATTATTATTATTATTATTATTTTCGGGAAAGCTGGCTGCTATCCGTTACAAGAGTTTGACGTACCGAAGTCGGAAAAATAATTCAGTGGGGTTCTTTGGCAAGAGAAGGTGGGTCCCATGTATGATATGTATTATTCCACGCCAGTCCACACCCTGTAGAAGATTTGGAATCATGGTGACTAGCGAAAGAGAAGGTCGTGGTAAGTCTGCAAGGTATTTTTCAAATTCTGGGCTGCCTAGCTTGTGGCACGTGCTGCTGAGATCACAACGAAATCCACCATCTTCTGACAAAGTCCAACCGTAATGGCTTGATTTTTAACGTTGCTTCCCAAGCACCTTCGTTTTTCTCACGGATTTGGTTCCGAGCCGCTGAATACTGTGGAACCTTTGGTAAGTTGGTGGGCTTAGCGATATGTCAAGTAGCCATCCCGGTTGGTAACGCAAGTATTCAAGCACTTAGCAAATGACTGATACACAAACAGGGAGAAATCGAGGACTTGGCATACTCAAAATCGACAGCGCTTTTAATCCAGCGGCCACGGTCGTTTGAGCACACGCATGTAAAGAGAGAACCCAAGACCGTACACTCGGTGTGCCTGCAGGAGGCAGCGTACAACCACTGGGAATCAAGTCAGGTGAGTAGCGAGATCCCAAACAAGGGATGGACAGGAAATCCTACCCTCCATCGCACTAGAAGAGAAAAGTGATCAGTATCAGCCCCAGCACAATAATAAGCATTATGCCGAGTGAGAGGATCGAGGTGGCAGCAACCTACGCGAAGATTCCCATTGCGATTGCTGAGGAAGTCCAAGAGATTCAGTGAAGGAGTCAGAGTCCCTCCATTTTTAGCAGGGCAGGTCGCCCGACCATACGTCCAGTGAAGACGAAGTAATAACAGGAGTTCCAGGCTCCTTAGCCATGGGCACCAATCATGGATGCCAGCAAGGCAATAGGGACAATAAGTTTCATTGTAGAGGGCCTGGAAGGAACAAATTGAGTATCTGCTCGGGGTCAAGCTGCTCTTCACGCGTCTCATCCCCCTTGATATACCGCAGGAGAGTACAGAGGTCCCCTCAATTTTCCGACCTTCTTCCTCGCCAGAATTTACACCCCGGTCAAGAGCTAATGCAGTCGAGTCACGTCACATTCAAATATTGTCAAGCGTGGTAAAGCCTAGGCCCAGAGAGTATAGAGTGTTGACCACTCGATACCTCTCAAGGCAACTTGTGTCAAGCTGCGCGAGGTACTCTCGACGTCCCGCTTGCCGCAGCTGTCCTTGCCGCCCTACCAAGAGTACCTAGTAGGGTCCTGTGCTGGTGGAAGTCGATGCCCGCAGATTGTACCTTGGATAACATGGACTACAGGGTTGTGCTGAAGAAGTCGGGTCTGCGAACAGGATAACTAGGAAAATAGTGCAGCAGATCCAATGCCGAAGATTCGGAGGTGCTTCAGACTTGCAGGAGGCCAGAGTCTCTGAAGTTTGGTACTTAGACGGGTTTATGTACAATTCAGCATAACTCGGCGAGCGCTGGACTGAAGAGCTGGCTTAGTCACTCATCGTTCCACAATCCGCAGGGAATCGGAATCAGGATGGATCAAAGACGAGCACTGATCGGACGACGAGGTCACGGACACTGACAGTTGTCACAGCCTATCTAGACATTGTACAATGTAGCTGAACTCTATATGTTATGTAGTACTTTGTACCTTTGGCCATTGTGGACCTTTTTACACTTGCTTTGGCGGGCCTTCGATTCTTCAGGCCCGCCAAGACCAGGCAATAACGAAGCGCTGCGAACTCGTCAAGCAGCAGCGCAATTGGCTATCGACGGGACGGCAAAGGCCTCGTGCATCCGCGAAGGACTGCCTAACCACTGCTAGCAAGACTAGTGGCTGCCGCTTCCCTCGCCCTCGCCTTCATGGGTTCGCTGACTGGCAGACACCTGCGCTTGGACACGACAGATTCTGCTGACAGTCTCAGCCGCCGTCGACTCGTTTGCTGGAGCCCCCCCCTTTAATGGCCGTCCCGCATGGCCTATGGCTTCTGCTCTTTGAATAAATGATTCAGCCTTGGCCTGCGATCTGCCCTGTTTGCTACAATAATAGCACTTCCTCCCTTTTTTTTAATCCTGCTTGCCCTTTTCCCCTTCGATTGTTTGTCTCCTCCACGTTTTGACCCTGATTTTCGATCTAATCCCTCGGAAAGAATCCTGGGCTGTGAAGTCGTTCCGCCAAGATGACCGAACCCGCCGACCAACACACCGACCCCGAGATCCAGCAGCAGTCCGCCTCATTCATCGAGCCCGATGTTCGTCACAGTCACAAATTCCATCTCGCCATTTCCAGTCTAACCACGATAGGACTTTGATGACAAGGATTCTACCTACCAGAGCTCGTACGTTCGATTGACTGCTTTGTTTGTGTTCCTGTCGGAGCCGCTGTCGCTAACTGTCCCAGGCTGGGCGCTGCCAGCTACACAACCAGCATCACGTCGAGTGCGATGAACTACACGTACGTATGTCTACTGCCTGATCAATTCGCGCGCTAATGTTTTAGATATGAAGTACCTTACTTCTAGGAACCCCGGTCGGACCCCTACTAAACCTCCCTCTCCGCAGAACGGTCGCCGATACCACTCATACCACGAAGGAGAATACGTCTTGGTACGCACTCGCTCGCTTTAGGAACAATACTCCAATCCAATCCATCTAACGAACCGACTAGCCAAACGATGAACAAGAACAAGACCGCCTTGACCTGGTTCGTTACCGCCGATAGGAGAACAATTGCGGGAAGGATGGCAGTGACGGAGTGACAACAGAGCCACCACATCTATCGCATGCTGCTGAAGGGCGAATTGCATCGGGCGCCCATCCAGAACCCCGGACGCGTGCTGGATATCGGGACGGGGACGGGGATTTGGGCGATTGATTTTGCAGAGTGGGTTCGTTCGGTACTTTGTTGAGAAACGGGTGTCACTGAAAAGCGAGTTAGTGAACATCCTGAATCAGATGTCATTGGTATGTCTACTTGATCCGGGGTACACGATCGATTAACGATCGGCATCTTTCTGAGCCAGACTAACCAAGACGTGCAGGAAATGACCTGAGTCCCATCCAACCCTCGTGGTACTGACCACCATCCACCACCACCGCGCTCGCCCCGCAATGCGATCTCGTCATACCTTACTAACTCAATAACCTAACTAGGATCCCCCCAAACTGCCGCTTCGAAGTCGACGACTTCGAACTCACCTGGTCGCACAGCCAACCCTTCGATTACATCCACGGGCGCGAGCTGGAAGGCTTCATCCGCGACCACGACCACTTGTTCCAAGAAGCGTTCAAGAACCTGAAGCCCGGCGGGTACTTTGAGATTGCGTCGATGGACGTCAACACGTACTCGGACGACGAGACACATCTCAAGGCGAAGTGTCTTCTCGAGGGGATAAAGAATATGCACGCTGCCTCGAAGAAGTTCGGCAAACATATGAATACGACGAATACTTGGAAGGCGAGGATGGAGAGTGTGGGATTTGTTAATGTTACCGAGGAGGTTTATAAGGTGCGTCGGATCCTTTTCTTCTTCCCCTCTTCTCTGTCCTATCCCGCTTGGTTTTCCTCTCTACTCCCTCTCTTCCTCGAGGCTATTACTAACAAATATATACGAACAGCTCCCCCAAAGCCCCTGGGCCAAAGACCCGAAACTCAAAGACCTCGGCCGCTACCACCAAGTCAACATGTTCGAGGCGCTCCCGCCATACTGCTACGCGCTGTTCACGAGGGTCCTGGGCTGGGAACGCACGGAGATTGAGGCGCTGGTCGCGGGGATGAGGCAGGAGCTGCGGGATTACTCGATCCATTTGTATACGAAGGTGCATGTTCTGTATGGGCAGAAGCCGGAGTGAGGTTGAGTGAATTATATACCGATGCATGTATATACGTTCCAGTACGCCACAGGGCGAGAGATGAGAAGTTTCGAAGCTAAAGGAACAACCTACCGATGAGAACATGACTCAGAGTACCCGGTAGTACCTACTGTTTTGCCGAGTTCCTTGTAGGCTGTTGTGAAAGGCGCGAAGGACACTGAACTGGCGGGCGGGCGGTTCCCTTGGGTCACGGAGCGCTTGACCAACTCTCCAAGTTTTTCGTAAATCGTCCTGAACGGGAGAATCAATCCGTCGCAGCGAACTTCTCTTTAGACCTTTCCGCTGGAGGTGCCTTCCCATTCGCTCCAGCACCCTGTAGGCTGCCCTGAAACAGTAGGACGATACCCCCAGCCCCCACAGACAAGCGCGCGAGGCGCACATTAGAAGACGAACAGCTTCCTGGCGGGGACGTGTACACAAGATATGGGCTTGGTCAGTCGAGGAAGTTCAAGTCACCGTGCGACAAAACATTGCATGAATAAATCATATTATCTGCCTACCATATACATACATCGTGATGTCCATTTGGTATCTCATCTCTCGTTCCGTTACCGCTGACTCCTATTGCAGCCGCACTTCAGCCTAATGTTGCACCAAGCTCGGGTGATCAGAGAGGCTTCGGCGACTCGAGCTAAGAATTTATATATTGATATGATCAAAATCTAATTTTACATTGCCATCGTATCACATACTATTCGAGGGTAAATCAAAATCAGTAACAATACGGTGAGCTCAAACTGCATGCTGCAAAACAGCTGTCGCTGGATCCCAAATTCGGACTACCTGACCCATAGAAAAGACATCAATCAACAGACGTTATTGAACTATTGAAATCGCTAGTCAACTATGAACGCATATTGAGGCAGGTGTAGGATTGGTATTGGACCTGGGCATAGTTTTATCCTGCAATGATAATCAGATATCCCTCATTCTTGGCCTGACGATATGTGCAATTCAGACATGCCCCCTTCTGAAGGATGGTCCGGGCACCTAGCTCACACGACAGAAGTTGCGCGGTGAGTTCCTTGCGACTTGCACAATTGACAATTCGTTAAAACTCGCAATCGGGCACGCAACGGTTGAGCAAGCGGTACCCGCTCGAATGACCGGTTCCAGAACATCATCCTTGGAGTGTGCGCACGGTTCTGCCAGAACTACACCGTAGGATCCCACAATGACTTTGGCCAAATCGACTGCGATATTCTGCCCAGCACAGCGAGCCTCGCAAGTAAGATGGAGCTCGTCCATTGTCGTTGTTGTCGAGGGCGGGTTGACTGTAAATGTAAGGCGTGAATGCGCACCGAAAGAATTTGGCCGAACTTCAATGTCTCTTGATTGGTACATAGGTGAGGGCATTGAGTGTTTTGAGCGGGAGCCAGGGCTAGCAATCAGAGATTTGTAAGAATGGCCCTTGTGTTGAAGCTGTCCATCCACGAACTCGTAGTGGACCCCACGATCAAGATCCAGCTCTAGCTGCCGCAGAGTCGCTGGATAGAGGGTACTTGATCCGGACCATGCTAAAATTCGCTGCAATGGCCTTGTCTCACTTATGACGCCGCTAACATTGGTCCATATGAAGGACCAGAAGTCATAACAATCTGGGTCTGAGAGGCAGCCTGTGAGGTATCGAGTCACAAGGCCACTGGGTGGTTGGCGTCTCGTGATGGTGACAGTAGCATCTGGGCCCGCCTGAACAAAAAAGGACACCAGTCCATCGTCCAACGCCCTCCCAACAGCCTTCCACAAGTGATAAAACGTACAAGCCGGATCCCCACAATGAGGGCTAGCATCGCCCCAAGCAGTATTTGGCCGACGGAGAGTTGTTTGGATTTTCGCACACAAACAGCCTCTGCCCGAGGCGACATGGGAAATGAAGGTCGTAATAAGCTCGCTCATTGCAGTTCCCAGTGTCCCTGGCCATTCAAATGGCGGAACTTCGAAAACCGTTTGGCAAGTTTCAAGCATGCGATGGCGAGGGTAACTTCCGAGAAGATAAGTGAGTCCATTTTTGGGTAGCTCATAGCCACCAATGGTATAATGGATGTCTGAACCCAATTTGCCCTGATCCTCGTCGCGACGAGGCATGACGCACTCCGGTATCAATACCAAGAGATTGCAGCAAGCAAGAAGCAGTGCGTCGGGGCACTTGAGACCCCTTGCTAGAAATTCGAGTCTAAGTTGATTCGCGATCCACCCTTCCCATCTCAGATGGCCTATCCTGGGACCGCGACGTGATTCCGTACTCGTAGTAAGAGGTATGTCGAGCAACATTTTGGAATAGTCGAGTACGTCTTCGGTCCTAACTCGGGGGGTGCTGATGGGCAAGAAGAAAACGTCCCTGAATTCGAGCACGATTGATCGGCGAACTCCTTCGTGTATGATATAATTGTCCACCGAAATCATTGCATCGTCTGGAAAGAGCATCATAACGAGACCATGAATATACCCAAGATACGTCTTCCCTGACACGCGGACAATGCAATCTTCCTGTTGAAGAGCGCGCGATATCCCAAACAGTATTTCGACAATCGACTCTCTGCTTGGTACTGTAAGAAGATCGCGCGGCTGAGAAGATCCTATGTGCCTGTATGCATCGTATACTCGAGTAGCATTTCGTGCAAGGACATTGCCGAACCCTAAACAGCCAAGCTTAGGGGTTATTGCATCTGCAGCCCTGGCTAGCTGAGCGGGAGAGGACACAGCGAAGCCAGGGCCGAGTACGCGCTCAGACAGATCAGCGAGGATCCTCCCATGGTCATTGGGGTATATATTCTTCAGACAAGTCATCAATAGCGCAATGGACTGACCGCCAAGGGAATTTGCCATGAATGATGCGCAGTCGCCTTTACGCCAGCCTATTAGCAGCCCGAAGCGATCGAGTTTCGTCGAATTAAACCGTTGAAGGTAGTCTGGTACCTTTCTGGCCATTTCCCCAGAGATCGGAAACGCTGCTCCCAGTCTTTCAAGTTGCACAGCAGCCATCGGAGCAACATCGTCTGCTGTTATCGCGGATAGTAGCGGGGCGACTGCGGTAAGGCTCTGGAAGGACAATTGGCCAATGTCGATCTGGCGAGTTATATCAGACATTCTTGTATATTCTGGTCGTCTACCGACTGCTAGGCGGACCTGAATTAGAAGAGGCTATTTGAATCAGAAATGCAGGACCACACGCACGAGATTTTGAAAGAACAGGAAATAGATCCGAACAGGAGCCAAATCTTATAACAAAACGTCTAAGGTCTAGCTACACGAATCAACGCATGTCAAAGGCTGAAGGCGATGCAGTCTGCCTGTGGCAGTGCAGTGCCCTTGGACAAGGCGCTTTTATCGCAGTCAAATGCCGCTTGCTTGCGACCCAACAGGATCTGAGCCCCAGTCGTCATCAGGCTGTCTGTTCCCGTGACCAATAAAAGTCTTGAACGTGCGTATGTGGCATCCAATGAGCGTCGTAGTCAGACCAGGCTGCATGGCAGCACTGCCAGCAGCTATTCGTGGCTACACAAGTAGGTTCGATGACTGATGAAATAACGCAGATTCTGTATGACTCATGGTTACTGTTCGCATGACCAACGCGCTTATCATATCAGGTCTTGACCCTGGAACTCATGGGTTACGAGTCACCTTTGCAAAAGACCCGGTAATTGGCCACCATGTATGCATCATCGCCCGTGCACCATGGTCGAATCATGGAGCTTACTTCAAAAAGGCGAGGCAGCGTATGTCACTCTCTCATTTGCGTAAGCTGAGTTAAGCCGCCCAGGCTGTCAGTGTAGGAACCATGCGCGTAAGAACATACTGTCCTTACCTTTTGAGGGTGATGTTTTCTTTTTTCCTTTTGCGCTTTTGCCTTGGTTCAGGCTGTCAATTTTACTGGTGAACCATCCCTTTGACGCCAGGGTTGGTCGACTTTGGGATGGAACCTACAAACTCCATGTAGCTTGATAAAGCAGGTTTCATCCTTGAACCGCTTTGTACAGAAACTTATACAACCAAACGGAACTACCCTTTTTCTTTTTTTTTTCATGTTGAGGTCAGCAGGTGTATTTGCTTTTGTTAACATCCTCGCAAGATCCTGCCTGAGGGGCATGGTACTAGCGCTAGTAATCCTGAGCACTCGAATGCAAACCAACTAGAGTCAAAAGTTGGTGGGACTGGGTTTTGGAATTAATTTTTTGTCGGAGGCAGATCTAGCTATAGCTCCAAATTGCCCAAAAAACTGTTCCATAAAGGGAGCGGCACTGATGGGCCTCAGGGCAGTCACAATCCCTGAGTTGGGACATACTGATTTGGACCAGCCACACCAGCCACACCAGAGAGTTCCCTTTAATAAACTAAGTACTTTTTATTAATGGGTAATTTACTAGGATAATATACTATATGTCTTATAAGGTAATAAGTATGTCCTACAAGTACTACTGTACCTTTCTATATTATTCATAGGGCTTTTTCAACTTTATGTTTATTAGTATGGCCTGTATCCGGCCCTGAGGTAATATTAGGATTAACCTCCGTAGCAATAATCACAGGCTGGAAACATGGATACAAACAAACAAACAATTTATTAACGCCCGGCGGCTAAGCCGAAAGGGCAACTATCGCTAATCTACTAGTACATTTCCTATCGGGTGCCTTGTCTCCTTGTAGCCCATACAAAATCACTTTTAGCATATGTCTTGCCGTCCGTCAGTGTCATGGGGGATTCTCGTGGGTTAGTAATTTTGTTAGTAGGCTAGCTTGAAGGCGCTTCTTCAAGTGTTCAACGTCCTATCTTCGGCAGTTGAAGCGTGTCTACCATGTCGGGCACGAGGTGGTTGGTGTGGGTGAGGTCGAGATGAGTGGGTGATTTGTGTTCGTCTGTCTGATTAAACGGCGTCGAGTCGGCCGGTGGCGATTGCAAACCGTACTGACGTCCGTACCGCTTCCAAGTTTGGAGTCCAGTCTTGATTATCTGAGGGCGATTTCCCGCCCAAGAAGAAGGATATGTTGCCCCGGTGCGTGTTGGTACATTGCAGCATTTCTGTCCGATGTGCCGTCCATCTCCGACATCGAAAGAGAAAGTGCTCTACCGTCTCTCTTGCTTGTCCACATTCACACTGGTCGGTCTGCGCAACGTTGATTCGGTAGAGGTATCCGTTTAATCTTGCCATGCCCGTCCGGAGCTGGGCCAGCACGCTCGCTTCTTTCCACGATAATCGGTCATACAGCTGTCGGGTGTGCTTGCCTGGGAGGGCCGCGTCCACTCTTTTCACGTGTTTGCCCACTTTCCCTGGCAAGCCTTTGCCGGTGGTGCCTTGCTGGGATCGTGCGATATTGAGAGTGGTTGATTTCATTCTGGGGAGCTGTATGTATGGCACGGGGCCCTCTTGGGTCGCTGCTCTGGCTTGCACTTTAGCGAGGCCCAATAGTTCGTTATCCTCACTCGTGGAGACCCAGCGGATTGTGATCCTGTTTGCATTTTTCGCAGTCTTCTGATCAGCTTGTATATCAGGCAAACGTGCTCCTGGCCCGACTGTTGTCGCGGGTTCACCAGTGTGAGTGCAGCCGCTTTGTTGCTCGTCAGCAGCGTGATTCTGTACAGTTTCAGTACTGGTAGCGTCTTCAATGCGTGTGCCATTGCTGCCAGCTCTCCCGAGTATGGGTTCTGCTCCGATCTTGCGCCAAGTGTGACGGAAAAGGTCTTTAGTCTTGGCTTCTTGTACTTGGGCGGCTGCTTTTGAATCACTCCGCCAAATCCCACCACCTCATTCCGTGCTGAGCTGCTGACTGCGATCTGCATGGATCCGCCAGCTTCTGCCTGTGACTCTGGGGCTTGTCCAATATCGGTCTGCAGTCGTTCCTCCCATGGTGCTAATGTAAATGGATTAATAGTTTCTAGTGTTTCCATCTCGATATTTTTCAGCACGTCTGCCACCTGGTATAACGGCGAGCGGTGGAATCTTCGGAATTTCCTGATACGATCCGTATTCCTGCGGAGTGGGTTGGTTTCCGGTAGGGTGTGGATGTCCGTCCACATCTTCACTGCCCGTCTCCAGAACCGGCTTTGCGCCGAGGCGATGTGAACCTCTGCTTCCGCCACACTGGTCGCGACGGTGAGGAACGTTCCCACAATTGCTTGAGCTCCAACTCGTTGGACCCGGTTGATGGGCCCGATGGCCTTATCTTTGAAAGCGTGCCTCCAGACATTAGAGGCGTTAGTCCACCACCGGGGCAACAGTTGATGTGAACAACTGCCGCGCGGTAGATGGGGATAGACCTCTCAGTCGTTTGAGCTCCATTGCTGCTTCTAGGCCCTTGGACGCTGCTCTGGCTATGTGTGCCTTGTATTTGAGTCTAGTGTCCATCACTACTCCAGAGTTGAGCCGGACAGTGCTGTTGCCGAGCAGAACCATCCAATATTCGGCGGTGGCTAATCCACTGGCTTGAATCATAGCGGAACACGTATCGTGCGGCAGTCGGATATAACCCGCAGGATTCTGAGCGATAAGCCTCGCTCAGGTCGATATCTGTCGCTAAACAGTGCATCTGGGGAGAAGCTCGCTTTCGAAGCTCATTGGTATGGACACATGACAATCTGCTTCTGCACATAATTGATGCTACCTTCGTTGGAGGTCGAAACATCTTCTAAAGAGTAGCCCATAAATGCCCTCCTTTCCCCGTCACCACAGACTGGGAAGCCAAAGGTACCCTTCACGCCCAGACTGGGCAAGACCTCATCTCAACATGGACAGATTTCGGTTCGCGATAATGCTGGCCAGCATCACTGCTGTTCTCCTTGTTCTCTCCGAGGACTCTGTGGCCCAGTCAACTCCACCCTGTTCAGGACCCCCGCCCAGAGTTGAGCCGGACGGTGCTCTAACCGTACTGGCATCGTATCAGGCCTATGAGTCAATTCCATTCGTCAAAAGCAGTACGAGCGCGCATACAGCAGTCCCTTCAAAGACGACCAACTTCCATTCAGCGGGTTCGTCATCGGTCCAAAGCGGACTGCGGAACGGAACCCATCTGCACAATGCCACCGTCACGCCGTCCGTTGGAGCCAAGTCAAGTGCAGTGATTTCACCCACCAGTGTCGATGTCAAAGACAGGAGCACTTCGGTCCCAGCAATGACGACACCAACCGACTCGCCCACGTCCCCGTCATCCGAAGCATCGCCGGTCAAGTCGACTTTATTCACAGGGGCAGGAGCGCAAAACCTAGGTGTTTGCAATAATAGGGGCTGTCATTCTGCTATCCATTCTTTGGTTCCTTTGGCACTGTGGTTCGGGTGGGTCCTAGTGATTTAGTGTGGCATCTACGATTGTGTGGATACAGTATATCACTTGGTAGGGTGGCTTGTAGGTAGAATGATCATTAGAGCTAGCACAAGACGAAGACTGTGAAGGACACCACTGTGCAATTAACCCCTTGAATCTGCTGCTCTCATGACAGGATAGCTAACGGCGGTTTGGCCCTCACTGGAACGGCATATGGGACGGGCTTTTCAAAGGCCATGCTTTCCCACCAAGAATGTAGTGATCTTAGCCCATGATCTATTCCGCCTCTCCTATGTTGGTCGACTTCTCAGCGCTTGCAAACTGCCTCATAGTTCCCCGGGTGGTCAAGGCTCCTTTCCCGCCAGCCTCAGATAACCAGTGATTCACCAGGGCAACGAAGACTCTCGCAAAGTTCGCACAGTCATGGAGATCAATAATTGACCGTTTAAACCCTCTGGTAGGAATCGCATCACCAGAGCAGGGGTCGAGGGTATTCAGAGGAAATATCTTGGTGCCCGAGCCCATACCGTTACGACACCGCTCCCTGCTCCACCTGCCAAGGTATATGAACTTGCTGACCCTTCGCTCTTCATTAATCCTAGGCTACGCCCTGTTTTCTGAACTAAAAAGCATGTTTGTCCATACATATTGCATTGCATGCCATCAGAAACATCAAAAACAGGAATACTTGGCCAAGGATCATATCTTGTCAGCCCGGATTTTTACTTGTGGTAACTGTACTCGCCGAAGACGCTTCCAACATCTACTTTGCCGCCGCAATGGGATTATTGGACTTGCCATAACCATGGCACTGATGAATCCATCCTATAATTTCATGCAATATGAATGGTATGGATGGCCTCGGCTTAACCAAGACATACACGAGGCGCTATGTTATCCAATGGCGTCAATATTCAAGCAAACCGCCCTTGCCCATATTTTTCGAATGTTCAAGTCTAGATGGCTCGCATGAAGGTAGATCCCCTTCCATTTATGGCCACGGGCCGATTCTGGGAAGCCAAATACATAACGGAATGCATAGCAACCCGCTGTTCCACATTCGAGAACCTCTGTGCTCTGTTAGCGAGCTTGGTGCAGTAACCAGTTTCCACGTGTCGAACTCCCGACATCCCGCCAATTCGTCTATGTACCTCGCGCCGGCGGGTAAACATAGGACTTGTGTTCCCGGTCGCGGAGGTATGATTATGGCATGTTGTACCGCTCATCGCCGGAAGCCTTGTTCTTTCCCATTATCTCGCCGAGATGTCAAAGAGAAGCGTGACACCTTTCTCCTTCTTTGGGCAATAAGGCGCTTGGGCTCTCTTCCTATAGATTCCTCTTACCCCATCAGTATGCTTTTGTCCACATGTTTCGTTATCGTGAGGGTGGCCTGGGAATGTGAAATTTTTAGTTCCTGTATCCGTTCCCGTTCCGTCTCTGCAGTCCTCAGCATAAGGACAAATAGTTATCCATCCGCAAACATATTGTCCTAGGCTGAGGATCGTCATGATGTGTTTGTTCTGTAGATTTTTCTAATCGGGGTAGCCACTAGGGCATTCCATTCAAGACTATATTCCGCCGCTCTCTTGAAGGTAGTGGTATTCTTCCATCTATTCTGCCGAGATATTTTCCTTGTGGTCTTGGAGATATGTGGTGTACCATCAAGAAGAATACCTCTAGCTGCGCCGAAGCTTTCTAATACGTCGAGGCTTCGAGTTCCCTTCTACTTCGTCTAAATGTCGCACGCCAATGACAGACGCAAGGACCTTGCTTAGCAGACAGCTGCGAGGCTCTTTAAGGAAATAGTCCTAGACATTGAAGCGAAATGCAGGCTTGATATTAGGTTCTTCATTCAACTTGGTAGGAATGCATTCCCAGAAGCGGCAGTGGCCACTGGTGCTAGGATTGTCTCATCATCATCTTTCAAAAGCAACTCGCTTGACTAAGACTTGTGCTATCATCTCCCATTCACTATCCCCTTCATCGGACTTATCATCACAGAAGGTTTCCTCAGATGAGAGGCTGACCAGCCTTTTCTGAGAAGCCAGGCTTCCTGGAACAGTATGAACAGCACAAAGTGTAGATAAAGTAGATGAGACGGTGAGCCGGAAGTCTGGGCTCCACGCAAGCCTAAAGAGTACAAGAACGGTTCTCGAATTCGTGATGAAGCCTGTTATTGTAAGCCCACTGAAGTCTGAAAGCCTGGAACATTAGCGCCTTAAGCCCGCAAGCCTTGGCTGGATCAAAAATGTTCCCATTGGGCATAATCTGCGAGTATTATTCGCCGAAGTTTACTGTACCAGTTCTAGAACACTCGCGCCTTTCGCGAACTCCTCACAGGGTCTCGTCGTTAATCGCGTCGTTTTGAGGTCAGTAGCAGGTTACTTTTCGATGATCCAGGTTTCAATAAGCAGGCTTAATTGGTCGAGAGTCTGCATGACTGTGGATGCAGCTGATCGCTGCGAGCGCTGAAGGACTAGCGCCTTCAGCGTGACAATGGCTACGTTTGATTGGTTTACAGTGGAGCCCCGACTTCAGCGTCTCTTGATGCCAAGGAGGTGATGTTCCTAGGGGTCGTCGCTCTGGGACTGCTAAGGTGGACATATCAGTAGAAAAATAGACAACTGGAACGAGAAGGCTGGCGAGATAAGCCCGCTAAGCAAAAGCGAAAGAGCGCAACGCAGACCTGCGCGATGCCTTTTCATTTTATATCGGACTTTTCTCCTTACCACTTTGTCTATGTGGATGAATCCGGATGCGATAAAAGGATAGGCTTGGAAAAAGGGGTTGGTCTCTCCGTGGCACCACGCCTTCCCAAGTTACCAAATTCCATCGATAACAGATTCTACCTGCATATGCTCAGGACTTATCCTATCACGTATCTATAAAGGCTCAGCAGACGTCCCATTCCTTGAAGATTTTGTTGAAGAGCTATTGCACTATTGCAAACTTTCCAGACGAGAAATCTGTTATTGTCATGGACAATGCTTCCTTTCACCATTTGGAGAAAATTGAACAAACGTGTCCAGAGGCAGGTCAAGCTCCTGTATCTGCCTCCATACTCACCGGATCTAAACTCGATTGGGGAGTTCTTTGCTGAATTAAAGGCTTTTATCCAGCGACATTGGGAGGAATCACGACCAAGGATTTAGCACGTTTCTTGAGTGGTGTTTTGATAGTGTTGGTAGAAGCAAAGCGCGGATGGACACTTTCGTCGCAATCTTCTTCGCGGACCGCTCGCTCATAGCTCAGCGACCATGGAACACCCTCCTGAGCCCAATGACAACAGCTTTGGCAAGAAGCTCTTGTAGGCACCTCCTTCCACAATGATAGGGCTGTCCGTTCTCATCCGCTCAGTTGAGTTCCCATCGGTCAAAGCCACAGGAGTTCCCCACTGACGATTCTGCGCCAGGCGCAGGAATCATCACATCGATTATGAGCTTCTTTCCACCGGTTCTGGAAGTAAGTGTCCATGCACGAGGACAGGTCGGGCACACGATGGACAAGAGCTCATAGACTTTTAGTTTCTTCGACTACAGTTCATCCTGTCCGACATACCGCTGTGTGCAGCGGGGATGAAGATATTTTATGCATTGCTGTGCGTTCTTCATACCGCCAAAGCCCCGATGATCCTCGTCAGTTACCTAGCCTATGATCCCGCTCATTATGCCCTGCCGATTCTCTCCGCCGTGGATTATGGGGGCGTCGCGGCGGGTTACCTGTGCCTGGCCCAACAGACTGTCCACGACTCTCAATCCGAACGACGCCTCGTTCGTGCGGTTTACGGCATGTTTGGGTTCTCCGGTCTCTTGGCAACTGTTGCAGCGATAGGGGTGTTATGTCGTGCCGGGACTTTGTCTCACGAGGTAGCATGTCCCCCCCAAGCCGCTGTTTCTTCTTAACACACTCCTGACAGGTACAAATGCTTCTGACAATTGCCTTGTCTACCCGCCATGGGTGGCGAGCCCCTCGCTACTCGGGGGTGGTTGCCGCAAGGGAATTCCTGGAATTCCTGTCTCTGTCCATTGGGAGAGCAAACCGTACGCAGCATTCCGACGATTACCATACGATTGTCTCCGACCTACAGTAGGGCAAAGGTGGCTGGGCTGGTTGACATGGATTGACGAGCGACGCATTTGCATATGCAGGCGCCCAGTAAATAAGCCATGTGTTGGATTATGAAATAAGGAGGGGAGATATTAGAATTTTCTGAAGGATCGTGTTACAATCAGGCCTAGACACCAGCGGATGGATTGATAGACACGTGCGACATAGGAATCAACAACAAAGTACGCGCACTGAGCCTATGCTGCATGCTGTAGATTTAGCACTATCTGGAACGCCGAACATCCACTCCATGCTGTCCACGGATACGGTTCTACTCTGATCCATCTTGCTTCTGCTTGCCAGCATCTGCGGAGTCGTTCAGGGGTTCCTTCCAATCCTCTAGGACCCCGATGATGCCTTCTTCGATCTTCTGGTGTGCTTCCTTGTAGTAGGACAGGAGGACGTCATATTCTAAGTAATGGCTCTCTGCCTGCCGTTTTTCTTCCGAGAGGCTGGCATTGGCGTTCTTGAGCCGCTGATTTTCTTTGTCGAGGCGCTGACTGTCGGCATTCTTGGCGACGTAGGACTCCCACAAGCGCCGGTAGAGGGCTACGAGGCGCGCCGCCTGGGCAGCCAGAATGGGGTCCTTTTCGTCCAGGCGCTCCAACTCACGGGCCAAGGGTCTGAAGGACTCCGCGGCCGATGCCACCTTCTCATTGTTGGTGGGAGGTTCCGGCTGTGGAAGTACGATGAGTATGGCGTTTTTTTGGTTCGTGCACAGCTTGCATCTTCACATACCTGTGTGGAATCTTGATTAGGTGGTTCCATGGGCTTTGCGCCTCTGCTTTCGTCAGCAGGACCAGATCGACTGCAGGACGATTCACGCTTGCGTTTGGGGGGACGTTCCAGGTAGGAGGCCGTTGCTTCCATAGCGCAGATGCTTATGTTTGACAGAGGTGGGCCGAATGAATAGACGGAGGGTGTTCGAACATGACACGCGTTCGACAATCCTTATATAGGAAATACAGTGCATCTCTGCGGCAGAGACAAGAGACTCTCATATTCTTTGCACAAACTACCCCGCAACGATGTGAGGACGTGGATGTTCACCGGTCAACTGAGGCGTTTGGATTTTCTAAAGATACATGGGTCAGGTATTGAGGGCCATGAAAGGCCAGCAAAGGGCAAAATCCGCAGTATCGTCGGTCGGTGCATCTTCCCGGGTATCTACGTGGGATTCCATGACCCTTTCCCCTGGTTAGAGATCGGGTCGATGAAACGGAAGAAATGCGTCTACCACGCACATTCTCGACTACCTTCCCATGTTGATTCTGTCTGACAGCCTCGCCTTCACTGTAGTGGCTCGCCGCTACGCGACGCCGGCGATCCTTTGCTGAGGGCATCAAGCATCAATCCAGCCTGAATTATATAACTATGCGAAGGTGAATGGTACGTTTTAACTCTGGCTTTTATCGACGCAATCCCATTCTCGCTGTGCCGCTACCGTATCGCTACTACACTCTCGAGAAGTCTATCTGTCGGTATGAAGCGGCCGAGGTGCTTCTGTCGTTCGCGATGGCTATCTCTACGGCTTCAAGCTGCTCTACAAGAAAGCGGCTTATCTCGATCGACAATGCCCGATGGCAACCACCAGTCTGTGCTTCCGGACTCAGCGCCGCATTCACCATACCGAAGAGATAAGAACACGGAGAATGAACGCCAACGGCGGTCACACGCCCCCTCACCCAACGAGTGCGGCAAGACAAATCCGGCGGGCTGCTCTACGGGATTAGGACAGCCTGGCCTTCTCGAATGCAAGAGCGGTCCTGATGACGAGCGTTGCATTCAGTCGCAAACTACGCTTGTGCGGCCGTGAACGTTTGTATGGTGGCGGGGCGTGGGCATGAGAGGGAAGAAAACGAGGGTTTCGGGAGAGCGACGCTGTTGTGTGTTGTGGTTTACTATGTGGCGTCCCCTCTTCGACTACGGAAAGGTTCGGACAGTCATTATCCTGCTACCTGTTCAGTACTACGACTCTGCAGTACCCTACGTGACTAGTTTACTCTCGCGGAGGAATCGGAACGGCCATGAATCGTCAAGTCTTCTACCTCGACTGTGTATACTAGGGCTAAACAAGGCTGCGCTATGAGCCCAGTCATGGTGTTGGTGGCGCTATTTCACGAATAGTTTCTCTAGTCGCTCCAGATAATTGCCCGGGTTATGCTCGAAAATCACGCTTTCATGGCCAGTTATGTACTGTAATAGAGAACCTCTATATCGTAACAGGTAAACAGTAACAACGTGCTCCATACTCCATACCCGAAGGAGTCAAACGTCTGTTCGGTTTGCCGTCTCAGTAGAGTCTCAAACTGGACAGGTGGCGCCTAAAAATCAATCACCGTACATTGACATCTGCAAATACCCAAGGACATTGTCCAAACTTGAACCGGGCTCATGGAAATGGAACAAAGTTGCTTGGCCATGATCCCCGGATAAAAGAGCTCCAGAAAGGTTGGGCTGGATCGCAGGCGGTCTTTGGTCGATGGCAGTGGCCTTCCGGTGATCATTTGTCCAACGCGTTAGCATCCATGGCTCAATACGATGGAGATGGTACAACGCCGAAACCTGTAGATCTGGGGTCTCTTGACGGCGCAATGCCGAGGCTTCGCGGTGAAGGGCTGATCGAGGAGGCGAAGCGGTTATACACGAAGCCTTTGAACCAGATGTGATACAGTAACAACATCGTTGAGATCTAGGTGCGCATTGACTGGCGCATGATTCCACCTTCGGATATCTCCCATTGCGCGGACTGCTTGTATCGGGACTTCTGCTGGCAAGAGAATGTATGATAGCGTTGGATTGCTGTCCTGCTTCCTCTTCCCACCGACGAGCGATTCTGCGAGCCTCTCGCAGCCGGTTTTCATGATTGTCGCATATCATCAATCTGGCTGCGTTCCTAAAGTTTATTGCCCGGGTTTCGGGCTTTGACTCCGGTTTTGACAAGGCCAGCTCCAGATGGGCGGAGACCCGCTTGGGGAAGTCAATCGACTCCGGACATACACCTCCGTGGGGCGAGGAAGCGATACACCTTTCACGGTGCAACGGGTTGACCAAGTCGAGAGGGCTGCACAAGAAAGACATGATGGGAAGTTCGAGTAGTCAGTCGCAGCGACGACGTTTGACCGAAGGATGCAGCAGCAGGAGGGGAAAGAAAGGTCTTATTTATATCCAATTCACTATCTCAGTACGAAGGTTATTCAGGGCAGGCGTTCAGGGAGCCGGCGACACGCACGAACCGCTCTGCCTTTCGTAGGAGCGCACAGCCCCTTGGGACCGTCTTAGTAGACCCTAAGAGCAATCGCTATATTCCTAGGAACCTGCTCACTCCTGCGAACCACGTATCATGGTCCGTAGAGCCAGCGAGCCATCTCGCTTATTCATGATGGTAGCCTGCCTACATTATATATTTCTTTATCCTCGCATACCAAGATTTCAATACCCTCAACCTGCGCTGCGTGCAAAACACGACAACACAGACTACTACTCACTTGTACGGTATGCGGGAAGAATTACCTATCTTATAACCAGTACATCGCCATGCTAACCTGTGCCACAGCTCGGCTTCAGTCCTTGATTGACATCTGTGTACCCCACCAGAGTGCTTTCGCAATGGATAGCAGCGGGTGGGATCCGATCCGGGTATGCGGGATGAGCGACCCAGATTGCACGACTACTTGTTGTGGGAAGACTCGGGCCAACGCGAACTGCAAACACCGCATCTCAAAGCAGTCGCGCACCGATGCTGCCCACCTCCTGCAGCTTCTGGCGCTGCGGCGACCAGCAGATGACAGCCTCGTCGAGACACTGCGCAAGATTGCCAGGCTGCTGCTATGCAAACGGAACCACCAGCACAAGGAGGACGAACAAGTGCAGCCGCTCGCAATGCGCTGGTATGAGAGCGCTCGGGCTTCACGTGCCGTCGGTGAGCATGGGCGGGATTCACCCACGGAGAGCCGGCAGATTGACTCCCCGCTGTATCCAGAACTGGACCTGGTGGATGTGAATTCGACATCATTGACCCCGATGGATGTCGAGCCTGCCGCGGCGGAGCGTCAGTCCATCCGTATTGAGCAGCTGCGGCAAAGGTCGGTTCCATTCGAGGTGTCGCCGTCTTCCCCCGCTCGGATCCAGTTCGGGACCGCCAATGCAGACAGCACCAGCACGCCGGTGATCCTCCGCTCACTCAGGCATGATGATGACGGCGGCAGCAGCATAGAGTGCCTGATCTGTCATGACGATGCAGCAGACGACATTGCCAATCTGCAGTGTGAGCGGTGCAGACGGAGCGTGCACTTGGGCTGTATGGGGGATTGGCTCGAACGACGGTCGACACGGATCAATTTTAACTGTCCACAATGGTAAGACGCCCAGGCTGTTACGATCGGCCTCTACTGACGCATTTACAGCCGCGGTGTCACACGTTTCGATGCTTCCTACTCCGCCGCCGAGACGACGGGCGAGGCAGAGGATGGGGTCGAAAGCGCTGGCGGTGGCCGCACCGCTCGAGGGGAGATCACCTCGGAAGGGGATACGGTTCTCCGCCGGTCCCGTAGGCGGACGGGACGACCTGACTACTATGTACCTTAATGTTTGCATTATCTGGGGTATACAAAAGTCCGGACCCATGTAGATTACTAGGCCACATGCATAGTATCAAGTCTGCCCGGCGGTCCATTCTATTCGCTCTCCCGTCTCGATAACATGGTCTAATTGTTGGACGCAGACTGTTCATGAGAGCACCGCACCTCAGATATCAATTTATGATATTGAGCGCTGGGTAGAGCCTCTATGCTTGGGCGAAATCATCCTTTATCCCTACTTGATTACGGTCCAGCTGTCAATATGATGGAATCTGAAATAGCCAGGACCGGTTTCTTTCTGATTCCCATTCAGATGTATCTGTAGCATACTGTCAGGTCCCTCACCGTGATTTTATCCAGGAGAGTCTGCCAGCGCTGAGAAATATTGTTTCCTCAATATTCTCAGAGTGTCCGGTGGTCCCTGAGGACAAACCCAACGTTGTTGGCCTGACGGGCTACATTAGTAGAGCTCGGGGCAATCGCTAGGTAATGTGGTCTTTCGTCTAGATGTTGCAAGGAACAGGAGGGCATCATAGAGGGATTAGATAAGTGCACGGATCGTTTGTCAAGACTCAAGAGCCAGTCTCCGCGCACAGTACATTCGGGAGCACTGGCGGTCTCCACATATCCCGTTGTTCAGTGACCAATTAATCAAGTGGGAAAGCTCTTTGTTTATTTTTTTTTTTTTGTTCCTCCTTCTCTCTCTGTCTCTCTTCTGTTCAACACGCCAGGCTATAGCGAGAAATGGCGCCACCTGCTCAATTTCCCGGAGACTGGATACATCCTAACCAGCCGCCAACCACCCACCACCCACCACCCTTACCTCGGAGGATTCGTGTCCATCTCTGCCGACCGTGATCGGACCTATAGCGCATTCACCACATCCTGGGCATACAGCAAATTATTCACGATGACCATCAGATGCATCACGTACAGACTGGGCCTCCAACTACCCACCAACCTGCAGCGTTCCGGAAGGCCAGCCAGATGCAACAGAGCGCCGAGCAGGTTTAAAGCCGCGAGTCGCACGAGCCCGAAGGCCAACGGCGATGAGCCAGCAGCGCGGTGCAGTAAATTATATGTTGCCGGCATCAAGGCCAGCAATCCGAGCCAAAGACAGAGACGTCGAAAAGCCCTGGCACTATCGGGACCATCCATGGTGATGATCTCTGCCATCCCTTGGGCCATCGCAATGGTCAGGAACAATAGGCATACCGAGCGGGCATAGATAGGGATGGCGCTTTGTAGTACTACGACCGGGATGGCCGAGGTATGTATCAGAAGGAGTGTGCCGACAAACTCGATCTTCTGCCGCGATCTGGTGTCGTTCCCGTAGATGATGCATATCAATCGATATACTAGTCTGCATAAAGACCACAAGATCGCCCCTCCACAGTAGAAAATAACCCCTTGGTTACGACTGATAGCATCAGCCTGTGCCGGATATCGAAAGATGAGGAAGGAGGTGAGGAAGAGCGCAAAGTAGGAGAGGCCGAAGAGATGGAGACAAACGAGGATCACGCCATCTCGACGGAAGGATAGACTGGACTCCATGTTGGTACTGTAACTCGGAATGCGAAGCCAAGGAATGCTGGATGTCCCCAGAGACCAGACGGAGACAAAGTATTGCTTTTAAATTGAAGCCAGAGACAGACCGGCACCGAATTATCGTGCATCAATAATCTCACCAACGCGCCGGAGTTGCACGGCAGAAAAGCCCGGGCAGGGGCGCTTATTGATGGGCCAGAAGGAGGACATGCTCGTGGTGCCCAGTCCCTCGCTAAAGGCATGACCGAGCATGTCATTTAGATAGGATGTGCAATTCGGCTTCGAGGCAGGAACGCTCACCTCATTTAAGTGACGGTACAAGGCGAGCCATGGAAACGAACCCTGTCGTGTCTACCGTATAAATTCCAGACACAACGGATGTATTCACCCACTGCGGTCGTCTTCACCGGTCAACATGGCAGCCTGGCTGGACCTAGTCCACGACTCGGCCGGCTGGGCCTTGGTCGACACCGGTCGGATGGATCAGATCGTGCAAGACATGAGCCATCCGGCTACGCAGTACCCTTCTCTCGTTTATTTTCTAGGGAATACCAATCGCGTGCCGGCACTCCGCTCACTGTTTCCCCAGAACAACATCACCCGTCGAGGGCCAGCTGGTCTGGTTCGGCTCCATCTCAGTACCACCACCGCCAGCACCGAGCATCCGATATGGTTCGCGGAGAGCGGGTTTCAGGACTCGACCGCAGGCCATTTCAACATCCGGCTGGCATCAGCAGACCATCATAGACACTATCCCCTGCCCCCAATGACCGGTGGCTCGGCTATGGACCTGAAGCATCACGTATGGCGACGGGTCCTGTTCCCTTGGATGAGTGTGCTATGTCTGTTTGTGGATGGCTCGGCCGAGCTCCAAGCGGCCCACGAACTGTTGGATCGATCGCCCACCGAGATACACGCTGGGCGTCATTCCACATCATCCACCGGCATGCGCGTCATCATGGTCCTGATCGATCCCATCGCCGAATATCACACGGATCCGTGGGAGGTTCTGTCGTCTTGCTTCCCCGATCCTGACACCTCTGATCCGTCAATTTCTATCCTGGATCTTCGAGATCGCCACGACCTATCTCCTCGCGCCGCCTTTGAGCCGCTGCGGCGTACCCTGCTGGACCAGATCCAGATCAGCCGGGACCAGCGGATGCAGCAGGGTTTACTCTTCTCTGCCCAGCATTTGAATCATCTCTGGAATCGGACCCTTTGTGGGGGCCAGCTAGTGGCTCCCGAGGCCCGCATCGATTGCCTTCAGATCGCCCGGGAGAATCTGCCTGTCGATCCATCGCTGGGTCACCGTCTTGCAGAATTTCTCGCTTACGCGTCACGGGCTGGCTGCCCACCACATGACATCCACACCGTCATAGCATCCGCGCTGCTGATAGATGCTTACCCTCCTGGCATGCACAGTAAGCTGTCCCCTCCTCCCACCATTCCTTTTCCTTCCCTACGAACCTTCGCCCCTTTGCACCCCTTCAACCCCGCCCCGGGACCCTCGCAGTCGTAGCAAGAGAGCGTGGTACGTGCTGATGCAGACAGGGTTCCGGACGGACGACGTCTACGACAGACTCTATCGAGAGCACTGCCGGGCAGCGTGGGAAATCCACCAAGACCCTCACCCGGATCGGCATTGTGATGCGGTGCACAAGTATTTGGCGCAGTTTGTGGAGCAACTGGGGCCGCGACACTCGTCGGTGGCCATCCGGAGGGAAACACTCACCGCGGTTGGGACCCAGTGGCCGGGGATCTGTCTGCCGACCATCTGCTGTTTTTGCCTCTCCAGATCGGTCGAGCACACGTTGCTGTGTCGGCATGCGATGTGTGACACCTGCCTGACAATCCTCGGCAGTCCCAGCCGCAGCGCCGAGTACCATGTGGATCTCAGCCGATGTCCCTGGTGCCAAGAGGCCTGCGATCTCACCGTGCGTCAGCTTCCCCCGACGAAAGGTGCCGTAGTCGTGGCCCTCGATGGGGGCGGAATCCGCGGCCTGGTGACTCTGGGCTTGTTGCGGGCACTGGAAAGGCGATTGGACGGCGCGATGTCTATTGCTGAGGTCGCCGACTACATCATCGGTACCAGCGTAGGTAGGTGCGATTAACAATGTTTTGATGTCGTTCCCCTTCTGGTGTCCCTGCAGCCCCTTCGGGACCGAAAACGCCTTCTGACGAGCTGCAGGCGCCTTCATCACCGCTGATCTCGTGTATAACGGGACATCCGTCGAAGAGGGATATCACAAGTTCCCAGCATTTGCGCGAAAAGCCTTCCAGCCCTGCGGACCGGCCTCGAGACTCTGGCCGTGGCTGGCGGCCATCGTAGGCATCTTGAAAGACGGGTATTATGACACCACCAGTCTTGACCGCATCCTCAACGAGCTGTTGCCTTCAAGACTGCGACTCTTCGACCTCCCGGCCTTCATCCCGGCGGGGACTCGAGTCGGTGTGGTTGCGAGCCGAACGTCCGACGGCAAGCCCATCCTCTTTCCGAATTACCGCGGCGTAGGATCCAGATCGGAGAAGCTACCGTACGAGGTGGTGCAGGCGGACAGCGAGACACAAAATCCCCGGTTACAGGACGTGTAGGTTTTCCTCGTCCCCCGACTTTTCCCACCAGCAGTCTGGATCGACTGACCGACTTTAGCGTTGGCGCTAGTGTTGCAGCCCCGTGGTATGTATGCCTGATGATGCAGGGACCGATGATCTGACGGAGATAGCTTCTTCCGGCCCAGGGACCTCCCAGATTGGGGCACCTTGCAGGATGGTGGCGTCCGAGCCAACAACCCGATGGGCATCGCTCAGGAGGAGTGCCGGGTGATCTGGCCCTCGCGGCGCACCCATGATCTGCTCATCAGCGTCGGAACCGGGTACACACCCGGGACGGGGGGTACGGGCGATCCACCTGGTCGACAGTTTCCCGCTGGCTGGGGGCCCGTGCGGCTCTGGCGCGCGTATAATTCGTCGCCGTGCATGGATGGCATGGAGGCCTACGGGGAGGGGCGGGTGCACGTTCCATCCTCCCTGCGATCGAACACCATCCGCCTCGACCTTGCTTTGGACGGGGATCTCCCGCGGCTGGATGACGTGGGCAAGCTGGAGGAGATGGCGGCTCTTCCGTTCACCGTACCCGATGAGCTCGTGCGAGCGGTGTTGGCCACATGCTTTTTCTTCGAGCTGGATGCTCCCCCATCGCGAGCTGACGGCCAGTATCGCCTGCATGGGTCGATTCTGTGTGCGCGGACGCGGTCCCGACGGGTCGTGGACCGGGTGCTGGTTGAATTTCCCGGGGCTCGCTTCTGCAGTGGCCGGGGTCACTCTCTGGGTCGAGTGGATGACGACGATGGGTGTTTTCTCTGCGGCTATTACCGCAAACAGGTGACGCTATCCGTGCCAAGCCTGGACGAAGAGATCACGATTGCGCTCGCCAGCCTGGCACAGCAGCGTCCCATTGGCGGTTTTCCGAAGACCATACGACAGTTACTGCACGATCAACAGGCGGAGGCCGTGTTTGGGCGACCGGACCACCAGGATGACCGCTGGCCGCCGCGGCGGTCCTGCTACTGCGTGAAGATGACCAAACGGCGGGTGCATTTTGTGGAACCGGCGCCGCAGCGCAAGAAGCGACGGCTATGACGTTACTCGGTACAGCTATCAAACAGCCCGGATGCACTACGGATGTTTTGTCTGTCTTCAGGCTTTGGATTTCTTTTTCTTGTCGAGAAGGCTGGATGTGCATCTAGTTGCGGTTCCGTCCACCGGAAACGGTGAAGCAGGGACCGGAAAGAGCAATAATGAAGACTGCATAAGAAGATCACTCATGAGACTGAACCGTAGGCACCCCTCGCTCAATAAGACCAGCAATTCTATCTGTGTCTTCCCAGGAACACCATAGGACCAGGTATTGGGTCGCAGCCCGTCCGTTGCGATTGACCGATCTCTTCCCCAAGACTTTGATCGGCCTGAAGCGGTGGCTATGAGGCTGGCCACAGTCAGCGCGGTGCGGTTTGGGTGTATCATAGGGGACAGAGCAGAGTTTACGCTTTCTATAGATATGTCATCGGCATTGTCGCTGATACCGTTCTCGGCTGAGTTGTCACTGAATGAACGTCGTGACAATGTCTCTGTATCGGACACCACAAAGTTGCGGTCGCTGCTGGTTTCGGACGGGTTGTCGCTGCTTTCTGATGTGGACAGGAAATCTGTCGTGCTTTCCGTCTCGGGATCGCCCCCTGTGGACGGCGAGTGTCGGAGGTAACTAATGGACGACATATCAATGATATATAATACAGGACACTGTGACTGGGGCAGACAAGTCCTGGTCAATCAGGCTGAACACAGACAAATCTCTTCTGGGGAGGCCTTCATCTTGGGAGAACAACGTAGGTACATATAGAACATAGTAGGGCTCTGCCGTCTTGACCAGAGTTGAACATCTATATCTTATGGCAATGACCGACTTCTCTACGCGCATGAGAGTATCAGTCAGGAAAGTAGTGGGGAAGGAAGCCATGATGACCAGGAAGACGATCGAATGCCTCTACAACAGCCCACTAAAAACAGGTCTATCTCAGCCCCCTGTTATCGGCGCCCAGCCACGGAGAATGGCCATTTCTCATCACCTTGACCAGGCTTACTCCACAGCCGCTCTTCTGGCCCCGGGCGAATCCCCTGTTGATGCAGGATTCTCGGCCATGGTGACGTCCTCTGCTGGGGTCGGAGACTTAGTCCCACCCGTTCGATCTCCTTCCCTGCTCTCAAGCTGGTTGAGCACACGGTCTAGCATGATCTCAAAGGATTGGGATTCCCCCGTGGGGGCTGTCCCCCGCTCCTTCAACAGATAGTCAATCACCGTTCCCATCCGCTGATTGGTGTCGTAGAGAAGACCGGCCAAGTCGACCGTCTCTTCCAGGTCCGAGGTGGTTTGCTGAAACGCCTCTTGGAGGGTTCGATGCTCTTTGGTGTGCTTCTGTTGCTCCCGGTGTGAGCGCAGAGCCCGCACGCTGAGCTCGCAGATCACACGGAGGGCGTCCTAGTCACAGTGAGCGAGTCACCTGCTGAATGAGGCAAATACCTACGGCAGAATCCATTTTGCGAGTAATCACAGCACAGCCGCAGCAGAAAGGGGTGTCGGAAGCAGGATGGAAGCGAGAGTCGGGAGCGACGCATTGGTATTTATTAGCAATCCCACGTCGGAGTCGAGAAACCTGTATCGTAACCCTCGTTGTCGGCGCAATGTCTTGCAGTTCAAATTGAGATGACCGTCCAAAATCAAGGGGAAGCCCTGTCTCGGCTCTCACGTCACGTTAGAAGCCCATTACCTTGTGTTGAATTTGGGACCTAGTCCGCGCTTTAACCACGGCCGCATAAATATCACGTTTGCATTGCCCTACAGCATGGTTCTGTATTTGAGGGCAACGCCGTGGACGGTATGGTCAGTGCTACTGCGGAGCATCCTTTGGGGGAAGAGATCAAGCAGCACATAAAGCTACGATCCCCCTTCAGAGTTTCTTCGGCCCGCTCCTAGTACTGTACATACGGGATGGACGAGATTGTCGAGATTGTCCGTCGGATTGGCCGCCAGCAAGGCCGAAACGCATACTATCGTACATGCTACACTCTCCTGAAGAAAAGCCAAGATCTCATCCTCCAGACGTCGAACGAGCTCCTGGATCTCTACCACTCCAATGCATTCGAGGAACCAGAATCCGTCTCTACGATTGCGGATGACCTGCGCGACGACATACATGCCATGATCGCCCGAGAGCGCCGCGCACGGTCACACTGGGACGAGGTTTTCGAGTCGGACAAGTGACGTCTGAGGAACGAACTTCTTCCTCTGGGGAGGAATGTCTGTGCGTATTGCAATACATGGATACCTGCCAGCTCAAGACAATCTGTACCGAGTTCGCCCAATGTGACGGGTCTCAATACTAAGAAGCTTTATAGATATCATATCCTTGATCCTCGAGATGGTATTAGGGAGGCCTGCTTCGGGCGTCTCCGGTGGACTATGCGTATAGGCAAAGTGTAATCAGTTATCTACATTGCCTCGGTTCTAAAAGTACATCAGCCATCTCCATTAGGTCCGTTACAGTAAGCCAATTTAGTCCGATGGAAGTATATACCCTACTCCCTTTGCCTAGCTTGAGTTGATCTTAGATGTCCGTCACGGCCAGCTAGGCTGTAGACTATGCGTCACATGAGGTTTGTGGAGCGGTTTGGTCTCCGAGTGAGCTGGAATGACCGGGTGGGTTTCTCTGGGACAACATTGGGTGGTCAGCATCACCTCCGGCATGTGCATTATTCGTGGTCTCACTTGTGCTCTGTGGTGAAAGGTCAATTCTCTCGTGGACGCCTGGCTTTTTCACACTTTTAAGGTCCGGGAGCCTTGATGATGCTGCGTTTGCGTTGACCGGTAATGTGTTCCGGCACACCGGGCGGTTCTCTGCAGAATGGAGTTCGTGCATGCCGGCTTAAATCTGCCGATTAGTGATATAGCGAGGACAGGGACCGGGCCGAGATGGAATGACGGCCGCTTCCTGTCGTCCCCCAGTGGCCTTTGCCATCAAGCCTCGGCGCCTCCGCAGGTGCGTCATCTGAAGTGCGCGCCGCTGTCTGATATGCTGCTTGAGTTGTCGGAGCTTGGACCGAAGAGACTCCGACGACCGTGGGCAAATCGTGCTTGAATATTCGTCCGCTTTTTCGGGCCATGTCAGATGGGACCGCTGAGCAACCCAGTCTTGGAGGTTCTCCTCCTCTTTATTGCTCCAGGGACGATAGTCTCCTCTTCCCATGTTGAAACAAAACCACGGACCTGGTCGAAAAAAGGTGGCGACTCAAAAAAATAAAAAATAAAAGGGAAGAGTGAGCAGTCACGGTGATAAAAACGACAAGAGCACAGTCAAGGTGAAATGAACGGGGGAAGATCCCGCTTATTGAGCAAGACCAAAGCGAAGTGGTTGGAACCGCTTATTCTAAATGGAGACTGGTGAAGACTAAATACCGGCCCTGAGGCTTGTGCCTGCAGGTGGCAGTGGGAGGCTGCTTCCCCGGTCCGAGGGCGTTCCCGTGGGTATTGTGCGTCGCAAATCTGGGCCTTGATGACGCCCATCTCTACATGGGTCAATGGTGGTCCCGCCCCACATCGCCGCAGTCAGTCATGGGCGATGGACCACGGGCCAACACCTGCTTGGGGATCCGCCGGTGGGCCACCGTAAATGCCCGGGGATATGACAGGCCTGATCTTGCTTTGATAAACCTTCCCTTTATTATATGGTAGGGTTACATAGAAAAGTCGATGCAAGGGACGGGTGATGTGGGTGTCTCAGGGGCAATTTTGAGGCCTCTAGGGCTTTACGATCTGCCGTCACTTATGTAACCGCGGACATAGTTTCTCTCCAATTCCCCGCTAAGCCGTCGTTCTTATAGCGGTTCCTCCACCAGGTCAATGGAGCACGAAATATTCTCCTCCACTCTTCGAACTGTGGCCGCTGACGCTGAGACAGCATGGCGAAAGTACCATCTCGAAGGAGTATGAATTCCCTTCCCGCAAGCTCTGGCCCTCGAACTTCCAACAACCGGGTGCGCATCCAGGAGCCCCCCGCTGCTGCTGCCACGCAGCTCACCCGCCCCCGACGACGTCACTCGATGGTGAGTATTTCATCCGGCCATAAGGCAGCGTCCCTGAGGCTATACAACAGTGCTGACCAACCTGGTCCTTGATGGCAGACGCAACCCCCGCCCCAACCCATCTCCGATTCACAGGCCGCGGACGATTCCACCGAAACTCTGGAGAATCACAGCGTCTGCCTTAAGGCCGTGAAAGATTTTAAAGGCGACCTGCACCTGGTGGAAGCAGAGAGAGATAGGTTGCTGCTGGAGAATGAAACTTTGAGGCAGCAGCTCTCGCAGGCGCAGGATGCCCAGTCCGCCGGCCGCACATGGGAGGACGTACAGCGGGCCGTTCACGGAGCCCAAGAGGCCCTCAACACCTGCCACCAGCAACTCATCAGCTGTATGACCAATGTGGCCAATACGGGCGTACCGTCCACCACCCTGCCGGGATCGACTGCCGGACCGGATTCCATGTGGGCGAGCCAAGATGAGGAGCTTGGGGTATTGAACCCTCAGATGTTTTTTGATGTTTAAAGTTTGAACAATGCAAATCCACAGCATAGGTCGGAAATTGTCACAGGTGCACGGTCGTGTATCTAATATGGTTCTGGTTATCTCGTAGTTTGCATCAAGCCGGAAATGACCAGATACGTTGGGTGGTCCATCTGTGCGAGTGGGCGAGCGCCCGCCCCTACGGACCGATGCCGTCCCAGCTGGGTTTCCAGGCTTTCAAGGTCCGTTATCTGTTACATCAGGGCGGCTCGTTCATTCTCCACGCATTGCCTTGTTTGCTGCAAATCACATGAGCGGGCCTAGAGACTGATTACTAAAAGAAACCTCCAGACAGAACCGCTCTGACCTAGTTCGGTCACGAACTACTAGAACTAGTCATCTCATCCGCTCCACCAAGCAGTGGCCAGCGATCAGCTGGCCTGCCGTTTGGCACGGCCTGATGTGAAGCAGGAATGTTTGTAAAAAGTCCTACCGGAGAGTCATGAAGCGCCGGCTGCTTGATAAGTAGAGCAAAGCACCAAGACGACCGGCATCCAATGAGACCCAGAAAGCGTTTATCCCTTTAGAGTCTGTTCTTTCGGAAGTGTGCCGCAGCACTTTTCACCGGCTGGGATCTGGCCCCATAAAGCTCGGGCATAGGAGGACCTCCATCGATGTTACGCCAGTACAATCTTTTGTCTCAGGTTCGGTCGGTCACGATCCAGTACTCATGGCTACTATCGGCACTTTAAACCCAGGAGAACCGACAAGCCCTGTTTCGCGGTTGGACGCGCTTCACCGGGTGCTGATCAAGGCAAAGCACACTTCGCAGACACCTCCCGACACGAAAGGTCGTGAGTCTCACACTACCCCTGGCATTGTGGACCGGCAGCGCGAGGATTTAGGAGCAAGCGATCTCCTCGACATTGAAGGTACCGAGAGCGTCGACGGTGAGTGGGAAGCAGACATTGACCCTCAAAATATACCAGCCTTGGCTTCGGCGCTCTGGGAGTACGTTCATGCCCCTGTCGGTGTCTGGTGATGTTGCATCTACTGACGGTATATCTCTTTTTCCCTAGTCTGAAGAGAAGAGTCGAGTAAGAATATTTTTCCCGCATTGGTCACTATGTTGCCTATCAGAGACGTTGTCGTGTGTTTGCACTGTCTACGTTTTTATGATTCCCCGATATCCAGAGCCACGCTGACAGGTACATCAGCATGTTGGAATCTCGCTTCGACGGTCACATATCCGATAGTCGCGACACATGCGAGGGTGCTGGTGACGTATTCTACCGCTCGGCGACTGGCCCTACGACAAAGGTACCGCGAGGAAAGCGCCGTAGAGTCGATGAACGTGCATGACGGGATTGACCATGCGAGCACGGAAGCAGTAGCATTGGAATAGGAATGAAGATGTGGGACCAACAGGCCATGGATCGTGATCCCTATATTCAAGCACCTAGTGGAAATATCACGAGATTCCTCGAATCGCTAAGCCGTGAATGAAGGCCCTCTGGCTCTTGGCCGCATTGCCCTCGCGTGGTCTTTCGGAACGGCGTTCAGTGGTATGTCCTGGTGTGGTGTAGAACCTCAGCTCCCAAGATGGTGTCATCTCAGATTGCGCTAGCTCGGAGTAGGATCAAACCCCAGGGCGTCATCCCCCTTACAGGAGCGTAGGGCTCATCGACCATTGCGCGTCCAGTCATATCCAACATTCCACAAGCTACGAGATATCGTGGTATGGGTAATCATCGATGTTCAACGAGTTGAAAAAGAGGACGGCGTTGCAATTAGCATGACGAGGCCCATGGTATAAACATCACTGCGCATAGGTGTCGAGTGCGCGTCACGAGCGGGTTCAACTTCTGGCCACGGCCTGCAGGGGGAACAATCCATTTCCCGCTCTTGCATCCGGTCGTTCCGGAACGTGCTTAAACTATGCCGGATGGTATCTTTGCTCAAAGAAAGTCTCACATCCTTCGTATCGACGACCGGTCTAGAGATTTTTAGTCGATGTCCGGGCTCGAAGGGGGCGATAACACCGTTGAGCAACTGACTCTCAGGGTGCAGTAAAGGATGGCGATCAAGGTTAGGGCTTTATGCTGACCAATCATCTAATGGTACCGGACTCGATTCGAAGCGGTCCCGCTTCAATCGCACACAATCATATGGAGCCGTTGGAGCCAACTAGCCGATTATTACTGAAAAGGGGGAGCCCCGAGCTGGCAGCCAATGTTTCTCCACGATTAGGCGCTGTTGGTGATTGTGACATCTGGGGGCGGCGGCGCGGACCTTGCCCCTCCTAGAAAAACAGTCGGAGGATGCTACTGGGGACTGATCTGACTGGACAATCCTTGCCGGATTCTCGCTGGCCAACACGTAACTAACCAACGTGCACTTCCTTGTTTTCGAACGGCCAAGCCGTGATTTGGAATTCTGCCGGCGATAAGCCGAAGCTTCGAGTCGATCGTCAGGGCATAACGTAGGGACTGAACCCAGCGTCTACTAATCTCTGGGAGGAGTGGTTGGCGTGACGGTCGTCTGATGGCGCTGTTGGTGATAGAGGCCAATCAACTGAACCAACCGCGTTGGTTCTGTTGGGAATATCGAGAATGGATGTGAATTCACCTGCCTATCAATCGACCCGATTTGGTCAGTTGAATGGCGAGTGTCAGGCTAGAAATATTTGTTTGTCTTGGGGTTAGTTTTACAGCACGATGCTCCATCCTCTCTATTCGGGTGAAGGATCAGATCCTGCCGTCAGGTATGCCCCCTGAGCTGCTGGAGGGAGGGAGACAAAACCCCTTTGCGCGTCCTATATTTGCCACCTGCGCAACCACGAACTAACCCCACATGGGGGCAACACGAGACCAGGATGGGTGGCCAACCAGATTGGTCGTCTGGCCGAAATTTGAGGGCTATGGGCGAGGTGCTTGCGACTTGCCTTCACAACTATCGTAGAGCTTTGAACTGATACAGGACTGGCGCAAGCATGTGAACCTGCCACAGGACTGTTTAAATCCGGAGCAATTCAGAGATGTACCCCAAGAGCAGAAACAATGGAATGCATAAGCACTGGATTAATGCCCCTGTAAGCGGTGGGCAACGCATTCCGCATACTCATGGATGGGGGTAAAGCGCTACCGCAGGCAATTGATGGCGTCTTGCGGCAAATACCCTGCCGAGACAGTTGATGTAAACAGGCCACCCCTGCGGCAGGAAGGGCACAGACGGTCGCACGGATAACAAAGATGGTGGGCAAAATCAAGCTTTCCTGGCTATACGGCATACCTTCTCTGAGGTGCCATATGCATCCCTCGATCACCATCTGGTACTGTGAATATTCCATGCCATCAGAAAGTAACAGATCAACCACCCAGGCCGCTGACCGGGTATGGCCACTACATCGCCGGGCATCAACAACCTGGTGGTAGTGCCATTTGCCAGCCTTTGCTCCCACACGGTAGATCTTTGACCGGACCCAGGACAACGCCTGGTGCCTTAAATACTGACTTCGCACCCTTCGGTTGGTGTCTCAGAAAACAACGCAAAGACGGAGACACCATGAAGACATACAGCATCCTCAGCTGCATCGTTTCGGTCGGACTGGGCGCAGTAAGTCCTCCATTGCGAGACTGTGCCCTGAACCGGTTCCAGAAAGGACCCGTGCCTTCAGTGCACTTCTCTCACTCAATCAATGAAGTGTCGAGATTGCTAACAGGGAGAGCTAGGTGCTTGGAAGAGATGCAACGTCTCTCGTATTTGACCCTAATATGGACCATCAAGTAAGGCCTCCCGAAATCTGCGGGGACGACTTGAAAACGCTGACAGAAAGTGGAATAGGTGTTGAACATGACTTCATTCTCTATCGCTCACCTTCACAAAGGAGGCCTTCATGTGCGGGCAATGGTACGCCACCATCTGGACCAGTAAACGCAGGGCTGACGAAAGAACAGGATGCAGCGACCAAGCCCCAGTGTTTCCCTGAATACGGAATCGCCCGCGTGGACGAGACCACAAGCAACATCGACCATCTGAACGATATTGCAGCCCAAGGCGCGGTGTGCGTGGCGGAGCCAGGAACCTGCGCTCGCCCATCTCATCTGGGCCACTCCTCCATTTTCATGTGCAATCAAGTGCGGTCCAACAATCTTAGATGAACATGGCACTGCGACTGACAAGAAGCCACAGTTGGACCATCCCATCCAAACGATGTGTGTAGACCTTATCAACGCCACCACGGCCCTGTCTACGGCCTGCCGCTTCGGAAATGATTATACGTATGGCTATCTGACGAACACCACCTGGGGCTCTGACAGTTATCCATATGTGGTGGCCCTCGGTGATGACTATGCCTTTGGGTCGCATTGATCCTCGGGCAACTTGATTCTATTGCCACCAAACATTTGGAGTGTTTCCCGGGTTGTTGTGGGGGGTTTAGGGTAGGGTATTCGTGCCAATACTTGAATGGGCAAGCATCCTGAGAAGTGAAGGGTTGGTTATTTCCAGTTGCCGTGGAGAGGATGATAATTGGCCGTCAATTCTAGAGCACTTTGTTGAGCCGAGCCCCATGAAGCCCTTCGTGGGAGTGTTTCTACTCAGGCAGAATTCCGAGACGGTAGTCAATGTCAGGAACTTTAGTCTCTATGCAGTTTTATTTACCATTTAACCTGAGATTTGAGTTAGTCGAACATGGTTATGGCCTGTATCTGGGCATCAATTTCCAGAAGGGTTGAGTACTTAAGCCGACTCTTTCTGCAGGCCACGCCCCGACCAAAACAATCACCAAGGCTCTAGCAAATCCCCATCGAAAAAAGGCAAAGGGCCATAAGACAAGGAGCGATTCAGAATCTCAGGGGTACCTCGCGATCCCATACTATTTATACACTCGTTACACTTTTTCTAGATCAATGTACGACTATTCCGATTAGCCGGCTCATTAAACAACATCATTTCTTTGCGTTCGTTTTATGCAATTGCACCAGACGTGTTATGAAGAGCCAGGACCGCGAAGGATTAGATTTCGTGTTGATCAGTGGGGTTTGGAATTTCGGCATTGAGATATTCCGAGGAAAATAGAACCAATAATAACCTTGCTCCTCTGGCCAAACAAGCATCATGACTCACCTCGCATTATTTAGTTATGCCGATGTGTGAGGTATATGAGAAATCCCTATAGATTATGTACATAATCTGGCATTATTCACTTTTTTCAAAAGCACTACAATTCGTGTTTGGGTCCAAAGACCTCAGCTATGTACAATGAACTGTCTTGTCTTCCTGCTTTAGGAGATTACCGCGAAAAATAGCCACTCCACCAAAAAGGTTGTTAGACACCAATTTATATTGCGCATAGGGGGTCCTTCAAAGCCTAATTTTGGTATTTTCTCGGCCTGATAATGAACCATTGGTTGGTGTTGATAAACCTATTTTGAATTCCGTAAAATATTCCGGGGCCACCCACTCAGGTCGACGAGTAATAGACATGGTGACTCCAGACTCAGATGGCTGTCTGACAGAAACCCATTAAATTTCTCAATTTCTTTCTCTAACTGTGCAATCCTGTATGCAAGAAAAAAGGCTGGCTTCATGGCCGCTCGCTGTTCCTAGCTTACAGTCTTTTGGTGAGAGAGTTGTGGGGATTTTGAGTCCCGCATTTGGAGTGCAACAACCTTGATGAGTGTTGTCATGTTTTTCTGACTACAGCAGCGAGGGAGGAGAAGGCTTGGCCCGGTCCGATTGATAAAATTCACACAGCCACCTCGGGTGAAGTGCCGGTCAACGACTCTATCTGTGTGACAGAGCAGCTGTCATGTCCGTCTATTGGCTAAACAATTTTTTAGGTTTCAGAACGGCCCCACCTGCCGGGGGCATATTTTTCTCGCTTGGTAAGATGACCTTGGTTTGGACTTTCTTTTCTCAACTAGCGAGTGGACCAAGGACATGGTGATGTGGTCTTTTGGAGAAGAAAATGCAATGAGTGGATTCCACCCCGCGCCCTGTCCCCTCCAGTCTGGGGAAAAACTCGGGACGACGTGGAGAAAAACACATCTAGCCGTGCCACTCTCTGACAGCAACGCTCCAGTCCGACGCTCGAGGTACACCGGATCGGGAAGTTCCCGAGGCACTTCTGCGTTCTAAGCCGGCTTTTGCTGCGTTGAGCAGGTTCGGTAGTTTGAAGGTTTCTGGGCTGTGGGCCGGTGTTTGTTCTTCCCAACTGCTTTGGTTTCGGGCTCGATGGGCATTCGCCTGTGCACTTGCCTGAGATGACAAGGGTCCATCGGTTCTCGTCCTATAGGGGTTTACAATGAGCGGGCGACCTGGGGGAAGTGGTTAGTTGGGTATACTCCGTACGGGGGTGGGCACAACAGTTGCCCATGGGGTTGGAACTGGGGTTGGGTGTCATTAATCTGTCATTTAGTGGGTATATAACTGCCTGCCCCATGCCCTGGTGGATCATTTGATCTCCAGTGTGCGTTTCATCCGTTCGTTTCTCTCTCTTCAGGACAGTTCGACACCTTTCCAGAGACGCTTTCAAGTTTCCATAGTGCCAAAAATGGCCTCTTTCGCTGATGAGAAGCGCCCCAGCTTGGAGAAGATCGAGAATGCGAACCTCCCGACATTGAATGCGCTGGACTATGACGAGGAGTACTCGCCTGAGGAGCAGAAGCGGATTATTCGGCGTGTTGATCTTCGTCTCGTCACGATTACCGGCCTTGCGTACTGTGTTTCACTCATCGATCGTACCAACTTGAGTAATGCCGCTATTGCTGGGTAGCTTTCTTTCTCGCGGTCTAATGAATGGTTCGCTGACTTGCTGACGAAGTATGGTGGAGGAGCTGCATCTCTATGTTGGATACAGATACGTGCGTTCGGATGCCGACGATCATTGTTGACTTATTAACGCAATGTAGTCGATTGTCGTTCTCATGTTCTTCGTTCCCTATATCATTGCGCAGCCTCCACTCACTGCTTTCACTAGGAAGTTGGGCCCGACTTATTTCCTCGGGAGCATCGTGATATCTTGGGGAGCCATCCTCATTGTACGTCTGAATCTCAATCAGATATTTCAGATGCTAATTGTTTCAGGGCATGGGTTTCGCTAAGAACTGGAATCATCTAGTCGCTTGCCGTGTGCTTCTTGGTCTCCTCGAGGCCGGTTACTTCCCTGGCTGTGTTTATCTCTTGTCCAGTTGGTACGCTAGATGTAAGTTTCGAGCTCACAGGCGCATCTTCCCCATTTAATGAGCCCAGATGATGTCCAGAAGCGGTTCTCCGTCTTTTACCTGATTGGCTGCGTAGCCTCGGCGTTGGCTGGTATCTTGGCTTATGGCCTGATGCAGATGGATGGAGTTCAGGGCCTCGGTGGCTGGAGATGGATCTTTATCATTGAGGGAGTGGTAGGTGTATGGATCCTCTCAATTAGTTCCTGCTAACAGCGATAGATTACTGGTGTCATCGGAATCTTAGCCATAATCTTCCTTGTCGACTTCCCGGATCGGGCTCATAAGTCACGGAGATTCCTTAGCGAGAAGGAGTGCGCTTTTATTGTGCGCCGCATCAACCGGGACAGGTCCGATGGAAATGCAGAGCCATTCATCCTGAAGCGGTTCCTGTCGCCAGCACTTGATTTGAAGATCTGGGGCTTCGCGATGATCTTCTTGTAAGCATGAGTCTACCTTCACATTTTTTGAGTACCTGGCTAATGATATCAGCTGCGTGACGACTGTCAGCTATGCTATTGCATACTTCCTCCCGATCATTCTTTTCGTGGGCATGGGCTTTGACACCGGTGTCTCGCAGTGCCTTGTTGCGCCCCACTACGCTGCCGCCGGCTTCGTGATGTACGGCACTGCTTGGGTAGGAGACAAGTACCGCGTTCGTGGCCCTGTTCTGATTTTCAATGCTCTGCTGTGCATCATTGGTCTTCCCATGATGGGTTTTGCCAAGAACAATGCTGCACAGTACGTTGGCGTCTTCTTCACCGTGGCCGGCTCCAACGCGAATATCCCCGCTGTCATGGCGTACCAGGCCAACAACATCCGTGGCCAGTGGACCCGTGCCCTGTCTAGCGCCGCGCTCGTCGGCTTTGGAGGTATTGGTGGTATTGCGGGCAGCCTGGTCTTCCGCGAGCAGGACAAGCCCCACTACCGACCGGGTATCTGATGTGCGATCGCGTAAGTTCATTGGCCCGTTTTTTAGAATCTGTACTGATGCTGTATAGCTGCAATCTGTTCCTGATGCTCATTGTCGTTGTTCAGAGCGTGTGGTTCCGTTATGCCAACAAACAAGCGGACCAGGGCAAGCGCATCATTGAGGGTTCGCCTGGTTTCCGCTACACGATTTAGGTTAGTAGTGAGGTGGTTCAGGGGTTTGGTTATACTCCGAAGAACTTAAAACGGTCTGGGGAGAGACTGTGATGTTGAGGGGCAGAGATGATTGGGGTAACGGGAATATATGTTCATTGGACGGGGTTGGACGCAGGGTTTTCCTCAGGGTTTCTGGAAGCTAGGGAGGATTTCTTCCAATGTTTGAACTCAGTTTTAGCCCGCTATCGCCCGGAGAATCGTCCGATAGACGCGTGGATTCATTCGACGATGCCAGAAATATACCCTTTTGTGAATTTGACTATGTTTGGACAAGTGGCTGGATTTGATCATCCTTCACAGGAGAAGCACGGTTTGTGAGGCGAGGATATTTGCTTGGCTATTTTTACTAGACGGTTTCATATGTTGAGATCTCCTGTAAGAAGAAAAGGAAGGAAAGGAAAGAGCGCAGAAAAAGGTATACCCAGTTTGCCAAACATATCAATATTACCGCTTTGAAACACTTACTTGTCCTGCGAACAATATGCTTCCATCATGGCTTCATGGACATGGTGATCTCTAAGCTAGTCATAAAATCAATCAGCTTAAGCATATTAAAGCCTTTACGGTTGGTAATCACCTGATGCACGATTTTTGGCACGACCACTTTCTAGATAGCATATTTCAACTCTTCATATCTCATGACTTCAATTGAGGCGGCAAGAAACAATCAGGTCTTGGGAACTAGCTAAATTAATTAATTATCCTGAAATTGCGGAACGATTTGGTGTTGATCACCCGATGCAGTCACTTGAGGTTAGGACTGTTACGAGAGAGGAGCTGCAGAGACGGTTGGATGGCCTGAACGAGAGTGAAATTCTTGCCAGTATTGATGTGCAGTATACCATGGCTTGCGGGCAGGGAGGGTCGGTCATCAAGGGTGTTCTGAATGATCTTTGTCCCGAAGTCAAGCCGATTAGCATCCGGGAGTTTATGGAGGAAGCGTGGGGGATATAGTCTCCGATTGAGATTGAGATTTGGGTGACACTACCTTACCTGCCAACCCTTCAGACTGAAGTTAACCTAAACCTGACTCCGCAGAATATCAGGAACACAGGCCAAGCAAGCAAATCAAGCTCCTTCCCTATAACTAGAGTCCAAAAATACCAAACCACTCAAAAATTGTCCGAAGCTGATCCTCCCGAAGATATCTTACAACGTGTGGTTCCCCTTTTTATCAATGCTATTTATTACAGAGAATAGTCACTATCTCCTTATTAGCCCCCAGCGCATTGAGCTTTGAAGCCGGTATTTGCAAAGCGAGGCCTGTATTGAGGGTATCTGCCGCAAAGCTGGTCGTTGACCACCAATTCCGTTGATCGCTCACGACCCTTTCTTCAAGAAATAATCCCAGCCATTCAAGCACTCAGCCACAGTACACGAGGCTCTAGCACAAGCTACTTCTTGGCGTCTTCTCCCATCCACTAGTTTAGCCACGCATCGTGATCAGAAAACATCACGCTAAGCTTGTTGCACCTTAGCAACCTCGTATCTCGAAATTGCCTGAGCGCTGAACACGAGCATCTTGACATTTTATGGGGTCCAGGAGCCTCCGCCGTGCATGGCTGAATGAAGAGAAAATATTTAAGACTTCCGAGTGCACTCTTGTTGTCCCACACACACAAAAATCTCTCCTACCGCGCGCGGCGTTTGCTTCTCACGATGGCGACACCCAAGATACTTCGCATCATCGCTTGGCCATTTCTCGCTATATTAAATCTCACAATCATGATCATCATCTTCCCGATCGCCGCGGTCTACGGAGCAGTCTATTTCTGCCTCCACCCGTCCGCTAATGCTCGGATGCGGCGGCGGTATATGCCTCCGGTACAAACCTACCTCGATCACTTCCAGCGTCTACATCCGGACCTGATGGAACGAATTTCACAGCACGCGTCTCAGGATCGCGAGGGCTGGGTTGATAGGGAACTAGAGATGTGGCCGAATTCCGCAAAGGGGTTCTTCCGGTGGTCTGTCGCGAATCATGAGTCTTGTCCCGCGGCAATTTTGTTCGCGGGACTGGAGCATGCGGGGTGGTCGCGGAAGGTTATTTGGGACTTACTGCGAGATCAAGTTGAAGGAGCTGGGTTAGTGAACGAGGAGGAGAAAAGGGCATTCGCGCGGGCCATGTCGACGATGTGTGATCACCAACTGACTGAGAAAGCAGCAGCGATGCTTCGCTGGAGTCAGCGACATGGATTTTTGAACCAACAGGAGGCGGTCACCCTACCCGAGATGGATATTGAGAGTGGGCAGCAGGTAGTCGAAGCCTCGGCCGATTCGTTGGCCTGGATCTTGGAAGAAGGAAAGGTCGTAAGACTCCCGCGCACAATCACCGGCCAGGAACTGGTTCGGATGGTTAAGCTGGAAGCGGAGTTCAGCACGGTTTGGGGATATACGTCGGAGCCAGCCTCGATGAGACCCCGATACTGGCAGACCTTAGACTTTCCAGACGAGGTCTTGGATGATTAGCCCCTCATGTCAATTGGATGTGTATGTGTGTGTGGGTTGCTGTTGATGATATGTAAAACAGGTCTTATGTCTATGTGCATCTCAGCAGGTTTGAATGATACGAGGGAAGGTGAGGTTCAACACTTTCTTTATACCTACCTTGATCCGTGGTTTCCCAATCATCCTGGCTACAATCGTTGTCCTACTTCATTCTTCTCTCCCGCTTTTTTTTCTCTATTTTCTTTTTTTCGCTTTTCGCACACCCTCCACACGCTTAGGTCTTCGTCTATTTCGTCAGACCATATACCCTGTGAATCCGGGCCTATATACGGGCCACGTTACGGATATTGCCAACGACGTTTCCAAAGGTGTCGACAAAGCTTACCCATACTCGTTGGGAGCCAATAGTTCTGTTCCACTTCACTTGTTCCTATACCTGGGATGGTTCACAATGCGAGAGACTGCTCCTCATTTCCCCTGTCCGCTACTAGTGTCTCTAGCATTGCATGATATAGAAGCACCTTAAACAATCTGGTAGACCTACAGACATTCAGTTATAGAGATACTAAGACACATGAGGCGTCATAGTGTGGTTGTGCCGCTCCCCCTCTATTCTACAATTGATTAATGGCCTAGGGTCATCAAACCTACTACATATTTGGGTATCCATTTTGCTTACCTAAGTAAGCACAGAGACTCTCACAGTTACAGGGATGATTATTGATAAGAACATTCATGTCAAGACCAGGAGCAGCGTTCTACGGCCCCATCTTGTTGCCCGTGAATATGGAATGCCATCCGTGGCAGCTCTGGAGGAGTCGGGCGGAGGATGACGGGGCATACTGCAATATAGATTCCTGAGCCGTATGCGGCCATCTGGCTTCGCTCTGCCAAAGATCGTCAGTGCATAGGACCGAACAACCACCAGGCTCCACTGTATCCACGATCTATGTTACACACCTAAATTTGAAGAAATTATCAGATATGGACTCTATGTTCCAGGCCGTGCAGGTGGCTATTGCCAGAGTCGTTCGGAATGGGGTCGAGGCGTCCAAGCATAACTAATTCTGAATAAGGGAATCTTATATTGACGTGATAGAGCTGACTTTCTCAAATGCTGTGTTGGTTGATCTTGCCCCATCAGGAAATCTAGCGGAGCTCTCGAGGTCAGCGATTTAGATACCAGCCAGCGCACGGATGTTGCTTTCTCTTCAACCCAAGTCTGCACAACGCATCTCACAGTGCGGGCAGTCAGGCGGCAAGCAAATAGATCTCCAGCTACATCTAGCTAAGCTAAGGGAGATTTAAGTTCGCCACCTTTATTTTGCTTTTGCCCCGGCAAGAACTGAGGCGAGAAATGTACTACGCGGTCTACGGAGACTCGAATGCAGGATTTCTTGTCAGGGTTTGTTGGTAGACCATGTGATTGCGATCATATTCCTCGAACGTTCTCACGCGTGGATCTGTTTTGCAGGACAAGGGACGCACACCGAGCTAATTGCGCTATGAGAAAGGTATTGGAGGAAAGTCGCCGCGCTAGACTCTGAATGTCTGGTGCGCCGCCTCAAGCGGGCGAAAGACGCATTGCGCATTGAGGAGAGCAAGCGATGTTTATGTTGGCATTGAGTTTTTAGACGGAGTCCGAATACGTAGAATTTCGAACCCCTGTCACAAACATAGGTAGTACTAACTTTTTCGTTCATGCACATATTCGCCTCGCATGCGCAACCTGGTCAGCCATAGCCACGACGGCCCCATCAAATACCACGCGAGTTTGGCGAGTGTTGCCCAGAGAGCCACCATCAATGCGGGCTTCAGATGGCATCTTCCGCGTAGACATGCCTGTAAGGCGTATACGGTGGAAGCGCAAATTTTAGAAATAAGTGCCCGTCCTCAGCTCCTTTGTTTCTCTACTGGACCTTTACTAGGGATACAAATATCCTTTGACTGATAACGTTTTGTTTGAAATACCTGTGCTTCTTATCATAAGTAGAACGCCGTTTTATATATCTCCCAACATCCTCGGAGACCGGATCTGCATGCCGTGGGTCCGTCAGGCTGGACGCTTCGAAGCGGAGGGGCCCAACAAGCACCCCTTCCAAGATCAGAGTCTGCGCACATTGAACAGCAGCGCAGAGCTTGGCTGCTACTGTATCAAACAAACAAGAATTGCCCCGCGAGAGCCCCAACGACCACCAGCAGAATTGGCGTGTATATGCTCGTGGATCGATCCAAGACCGCCAAAGCAAGAATGTAAAGCACAGCCGAGGGGGCACTTTTGGCGAGAATCTCCACAGCTCTAGTCGCGCCGATATTTTCGCGGTTCTCAGTCCCTTCAACGCTGGATCTCAGGGTTTGTGCGGCGATGATTGCGATGACTCCGGTCACTGCGCCGCAAAGCCCGTCGAAGAAATCAGAGAGGAACTGCAGTTGGTACTGTTAGCGTCATGGCCGGAAAGATTTGAAAAAAAAGAAAAAAAAAAAAAAGAGAAAACGATTAAGATAAGGGTAACACAAAGTCTCACCTTGTTCCGAACAAGTTTCTCCAGCAGGTCATGCCCAGCAATGGTAAAAATAAAGCACGGAGCAAGCATTCCAATCGTGATGATCACTGCACCTGCAAACGCATTGCCCAGGCCCCCATCAGCCAACCCGCCTTGAAAGCCGACAAACGTGGCGAAGATAACGAGCGGCGCGGGTAGGATGTTGCCAATTGCAATGCAATCCAGGAAAATATTCGCGGGTAGCCAGCCACCCTTCAGCACAGCTTCCACTTGAATGAACGGAATCGCAGTGTATGCACCACCGAACGATAAACTTCCGGCCATCAGCCCCAGCGCAAGAAGGTTGGGCAGACTAGGTGTTTGGACGATGCCGAGGGCCAACGACACCGCGGACGGGACACCGCGAAAGACCACGTAGATGGCGAAGGCGACATATAGGAGGACAAATAAGGCGCCGGCGATGATCCATTTGCGGCGTGCAGACACTGCCCAGTTGGCTTGGAATAATTATGCCAAGAGGTCCTCAGCCATGAGGCCGGCCATTGGCTATCATGGCTTGCCGTATGAAATGGGTTCCTGAATCTGGAAGCCGCAGCCTGCGCGAGAAATTTTCTTATTTTTTCAGCATGCATCTCAAGATGGGCTTGACTTCTCCCAGCTGAAGACAAAATGAGGAGGACATTCCCCGGCAGTCCTCGTATTTACCCCACAGAGCTATCCTTGGCTTCGCTGGGCAGCGTGAAGTTCATCTCGAAGCGATGATGGAAGTACCCTGCCAAGCACGAGCTGACCCCGTATTGCGGCCGCTAGTGGGATCGCTCTGGTCATCCTGCTATTACAGATATTGGATAATCTCTTTAACTTTACCTGTTTCTTAGGCGGGTCGGGCCGGTTTTCACAGGCTGTGGTATGTTCAGTGCATGGTGGTTGACCTGAACTCACCCTCGCCCTCCAGGCCACTCTCCATGTCCGCCAGACCATTTTTCGAACAAACTTTACCTGGAAAACAGGAATGTGAGGAGTAGGGAGCAGGCTGAATATAAAGCGTCGCAGGAAGCTATACCTCTTTGAAGGCAGCATTGTGGCGAATAATATTGTCCTTGCCATCTTCAGTCGTGGGCCCCTGAACGTAATTTCGTCTTCGCTTGCCCTTTTATGAGACATCAACAACAATTTTGCTCTGAGTTCAGACAATGCACTGGATGATATAGAGACTGAAATCTACAGTCTCATTCGGGAATTATTCTACATATATTTAACGTCCGCTTCCGGCTAGATTGAGAGAATCAGACCTTCAGCATTCAATAACTAAAACGTTTGAGTACTAGCGTGAAAGCTCCACGAGACGCACCATATAGAAGTGAGAATCACACTAAAATAACAAAGGAAAAAAATACTCAACTGTCATCAACTATGATTGCTGCACCCTAAGCCAATCCCAATGCCTTCGCCTCCAGATCCACAATGGACGGAATCAGCTCCATCAAACTAGGCTTCGAAGGCGACCATCCCAACAACTTGCGCGCACGCAAGGAATGTCCGCGCGAGCAAGTCCCCAACGCATACAACGCGAAATGATCCATCTCCATCACCTGCGCATCACTCAGCGGCTCCACCTCTGGCGAGGGAATCAGCTTCTTCTCATAGGCAACCCGCGCGACCTCCCGCTGGATATCCCCCAGACAAACGGCCCATTCTCCGCGAGATAATACCCGGTCTCGTTCCAAGTGGTGTCTCGTTCCAAGTGGTCTTACCTCCGCCGGCAGCGGCGGCATCACCCAGTAGACAGTACACGTCGCTCAAGTCCTGGACATGCACCTGGTGCCAGATGTTCTTGCCCTCGCCAATGAGAAGACCCTTGCGGCGCTTGAGCACAGCTGCAGCGAGCCAGTAGGCCTGCACACTTTTAGTGTTGCTGGGACCGCGATTTGGGCCGTAGATGGTGGGCGGGCAGATGATTGCGGTGTGCACGCTTGTTGGGTTGGCGGGGCCAGCGGCGAAGATGATCTCGTCCACTTTACGGTGGAGAGAGTCCGCTGGGAGGTTGACGAGTTCGTCGACGCCTTCCCAGTCATTGTGTTCTTTAGTGCGGTAGAGACCAAAGGTGTTGGTGCGGAAGTCCTCGATGGTGAGAATGCCCGTGCCGGAGGTGTGGATTAGCCAGACAGGGTTGCGAGGAGTGTGATGGGCGAGGCCTTTGGCGATGGCTTTCGCAGAGGCGACATGGTCGCAGTCCGCGCAATCCGGGAGGGTATTAGATAAAGGTGTAAGCTCCTTGGAGGGAGAAAGTAGGCATACGGTAGATGATGTTGGCATTCTTGACCTCCTTCTCAATGATATCAAGTAAGTCAAGGTCGCCATAGACAATGCGTGCGGAGGGATATTTCTTAGCAACTTGTGCGCCCTTGTCTTTGTTGCAGATGAGGAGTGAGTATTCCCAGTCGGGATGAGCTTGGTGGAGGGCGTAGAAGACATCACCGCCGATGTAGCCAGTGACCCCGTGCTGAGAATGATCCATTGTTAGTTGTTGGCGGAGGGGAAACTGGAGGTGGAGTAGATGTACAGAAAGACCTTGGTCAGAGCCATATTCAAGTCTTGAATGTGGGTTGGTAGGTGAATCTTTGGATTGTCCCTTTGTGTAGAAGACTTTACTCTGTTTAGAGGGAGCAATATATGATTATACAGCTCCCAAGCAGTGGGCTCCCCGGTTGGACTTGACCAAGTCATTGTTCCAGGGGCTTTTCATGATGACTTGACTACTCACCAGAAAGCGACACAGGTAGAAGCTGTTGTGGGTGCAGTGTGGATTGATTCCAATAGAAATTGGGATGCTACAGAAAGGTGCTACAGAAGGATAAAGCCTTGAAAGAGTACTTTCAAAAACTAAATAGACAGTCACATTATGCCGGTACAATCTGGATAGTGGTGGATAACTGGAATTCATGTTCGGTAAAAAGGACTCATGACTCTAAAGCAGAATACGATTATCGAACGGCCATGCTGCTTCCGACCCAACTATTTCTGTTTCAGAATGTGAAGACAAGGTCATCGTAGTTAGGATCAGGCACTTGTATAGCAGCCAGGTACTCGCTGTGAAGCGCTGCTATCCAGCCAACTGTGAATTTCCATGCGGGGGGCATTTATGGGTCTTTTGCATGACCAAGCCAAAAGCAACAACCAGCAGAGTGATGGAGGAATAGAAGATGGTCTCGAATCCCGAGCAAGAGACCTAGTGGGATATAGGCAAATAACAATAGAGAATGAAGAGGGGAAGGTCAAGACTGAGGGCGCTTTGCAACTGGTGTTCTCCTTGTCAATTCGCGACTTTCTTGGAGCATTATATATGCCGCAATGTGCTCGGAAGAAAGGACCAAACTCTACAAAGGAGTCGTTTCCTCAGCCCGGCAAAAGCAAGTCAGGCGATAAACAAGGCGGAAAGGAGTACACTCCTTCCACAGGGCGCGTCACAATCCACCATTGTATGGGATGACGTCGCATAATGTAGTACTGAACGGAGAACCTGCATGCAACCTCATCTCCAATTTCTGACTGCGCGAGAAAAGGCTGGGGTTTCATCGATGTGCATGGTTTCTGGGCCAATTGATTTGGCAGACACGTCAACTTTTGCGTTATTATCAGCCTTGCTTAATGCATTAATAAGGGGCGGGCTTCACCTGAAACAAAGCTCAACCCCTCAAGGCAGAATCTGATGGCGATTAACTCTTACTTGAAGTATTAAAGTTCCATGAGAACAGTCCAGAATCTTGGCACGGCACCCTCTCTGGGCTTATTCAACCAGGATCTGCTGCTGACCCTTCTGGTCGACCTGGTTTGTCCACGCTCCATCGCTCCACGAGCGGCCTCTCAACACTAAGAGTGGGCTTTTCCGTGGTGCCATTCCCAACAGGACCGGAGTAAATAATCATGGAAGTTGTATCATTGTTCTTTGATCGTCCTCTTGGCGTCACACTTCGATATCGATGCATCTACGTGCCTCTTCATTTATCCCACTGGAACTTGATCGGTGGTCCTCTGAGGCTCAAGGTCTGTCTTGCCTCCTATGGGCCTCTGCCTGGGTTGAAGCGCTGAAGCGCTGAGACGAGGCGTCAGAGTGGGTGTTCACTGCGGACCGATTAAAACCGGAAGTGCGCTGAAGGCGTTAGTGTTTCAACCAGCATAATCCATCTGGTGACTCTGCGCATGAATAATATTGGACGGCCTTCACAAGATAAGTGCGGGATATTATTGGTTGATGAAAAAGCTGGCTGACTTCGTCAGCATGACACATTCCAGACCCTTTGCGTTGACGGTCTTATCCGATTTCTCCCATCGATAAAGTTAGCCTGATATCTCTCCCTTCCTCTGGTCGGGCAACACCCAATTCCCACTAGCAGGGCAACTCTAATATGCGGTAAGGATGATGGAAGGTTTGTCGCCGTTGATGCAGCAGAAGCAATTCCAGAAATACCGGCGGGAAGTGAAGCAATCACGATGTTATGCTCGCCCATCTTGCCCCAGGTATATGAATTCGAGTCTCTCTGGTGCTGGACAAAGCCATGAGGCTTATCGTGACGCTCGACAAGCATCGCAGTTGCTGCGGCTCGCTTAATAGGTAGAGCAGCGATCCATCGTATCGTGTACAGTTCCGGGTCTCCCAAAGCTATCGAGGCCGACAGGATCCAGAGAACGACAAGGGAAACGACTCCAGAGATTCAGAAGGATACGTTTGAATGTGTCGCGACTTTTGATTCGGGAGTTGGACTTGGGTGGGTTCCTGCCCCTGGGGCTGAGCCGTAGCCAACACTGCCACGTCATTATTCTTCGCCAAGAAGCTTCTCGTATTTCACGTCTGGGACATGCACCCACAGAGCTGGCTCTCGGATCTTCCGCAAATCCACTTCAGCCTCGTCGGTGTCCTCGGGGAAGTGTGGCGGACCTGCGTGTCTGAGGTCCCCGAACACGAATAAGGATCCGGGGTGGCACACGACAGCATATCTGTCGCGACATGTAATGAATGGCTTGGAGGAGACAATGCCGACCATTGGAGTGGTCATGGGATCAAAGGAGAGTTTTCGTCAATCCCACGAGGCGGCGATTCGAAACAGGGGAGGAGCTAGATAATATATTCAAAAATCATAGATCCTGGCCAGTAGGCGCCTGACCCTCACTTAAGGTTTTCCTAAGAGAGTTGATCGATTGTCCTGGGGACATCCCTATTAAGGTAATGGTCCAAAAAGTGTTAGATCCACAGAACAACAGAGATCTGTGCCCTATATCCGGCCAAACAAGACAAACAGGACCCCAACCCAGCAAGCGAATGTGCCTCTCACCGAAACCCGCAACACAGCACCAGCCCCCGTCGGAGTCGGCCCCGGCCCACCCAGCTCACTCTCCTCAAAGCTAGCCGCCGCCTCAATCGCCTCCACCTCTTCAACCGACCCAACCACCGCCGCGTCCCCATAATACCCGAGCGCCGTGCACTCGTGCTGATACGCCGTCCAAAGCCGCCAGCGATCCGTCATCCGGCCCCTCCTGCATGCACCAGCGACACCCCCTCGTCCGCCGCAGGACGGGAAGCGTACACATGCATTCGCCGGCAGTCCGATTCAGCAGGACGCGGCCCGTGTAGGGTCCAGAGATGATGCTGACTACTGGGGGCATGTGTTCTGCGTCGAGTGAGGTTAATCTGCATTCGTCGGCCTGGGAGCGGATGAGGCCGCAGACGTTTTGGCATGTGTCGGTGTTGGTGTCGGAGTTGGTGTCGGAGTTGGTGTCGGTGTCGGTGTCTTCTGTTCCCGTCTCGACATCGCTCGCGGTAAAAGCGGCAGGTAGCGCCGATCGCGTCGTGGACGGATACGCAAGCGTCTCATTCTCGAAGTATCCGAAAGAATAGCAGTCATTGCTATACCGCCCGAGAACCTCCCAGTGATTATCGCGCGGCTTGTCTTCGCCGGATTCGAAGATGTCGGTGAGGAAGCACTGCTCGCAGGGGTAGCGGAAATACCGCCGGGTCTTGGTGCAGAAGCACTCTGCGTCCGCGATCGACTCTAGGAAGTTTGTGGTTGGGCCGCTGGGCGCGAAAAATGTACTCTCGACGCCGGTTATGTTGACGCGACTGGTATCCGCCGGTCGAGTGTCGTCGATCGTGGTGTGGTCTGTTGAGAGTGGGGGAAGAGAGCAGGATGAGAGGAGGGTGGAGATCCGCTCGCAGCTCTGTTCGCAGATGCTGTGGGCTGGTGAGATCAAGACGCCCAGGAGGAGAAGGAGGGGAGGGAAGATCAGGTGGATGCGCAACATGGCCGGAGTAATGTTGTATTCCTCTCGAGCATGTGTCCACTGTTCAATAATGGCGCTCACTATTGGGAACGAAACTAACTGGGGAAGAGCATGGCTTAAGTACCCACCCTGCGACCGTTACCGAGTCCCTGGCTTCTTCTTCGTCCCCGTGTTCCTTTTCCTCGCCCCCGCCGCCTGTTTCGCAAATTGCATCTCACACAATACGAGGCCAAGGGTTGGCCAAGCGTGGGCCAAGCCTTGTCGTGTGTCTGTTTCTCAATCACCTATGCAGGTTCTTATGGCTTGTTAGTATCTTCGTGATTGGGCACTGTGGCAGGGTTTATGGAACTGGAAAACCTGCGATACAGAGGGTGACGGTGTATACCGCGAATAGGGTGTATGTCCAAATGAATGATTGTACTTTGCAAGGAGGGGTCTTCTGCTAACCCACTGGAACAGATCGGGCCCCGGCCTCGGTTCGTGATCAGGTTGCTGACCATGAGTCTAACGCGGTCATATACTATCTGAATGAAAAGGTTGATTTTGACACGGCGGCTGCTTTTCACAGACGAGCGTCCAACGAGGTGGTGCAGAGGGAAATGCGGACAGCCACTCTGGTAGCAGATAATACGGCCCCGATTCGCCTGACCGAAGAGCAGTCACGCAAAATCAGCAATCATCCCAAAGTCCGACGGCTGCGCGCACGATGCCAGCAGCTGACTTTACAGATCTGTCAACTTGGATTTACCGTCAAGGAGGCTCAACATGATGAACTCGGGTTGAGTCTGGACGAGGAAGAAGACACCGAGGCCAAAGGGATCTGCAAAGAAGCCTTAAAGATCGGTCGGCAAAAGAAAGAAGCAGATGCTGAGTTAAATCGGACTCTCACTAAGCTCCGCGAACCAGCCCTGGAGAAGAACCGGAAACGACATTTCCGGAATACCGACACGGAAATTTTTAACCGGCAATATGAAGCTCAGCCCTGCGATGAGGAAAGTGAACAACAGAACATACAGCCAAATCGCTACTTCATCCCAGAGCGAGAAGAGATAGTGCAGTTGCTCTGCTACTCACCGGCGCCGCGGATAGACGAGGAGGCCCATCTTCGTCGATTGGATTTCATCCGCCTCATGGTTCGGTGGCAGCGCCGGAAAGAGAGCCCCCGCCGTGGGAAGCAAGCAAGCGCTGTAAATTCCCAGCCGGAGTGGGAAACAACGACGAGGGAAACCGCTCCAGCAAATATTGCAGAGAAATATCATCCTCTGCAGTGCCCGTTCTGTCTGTCAGACCGAAGCTTACCTCCTATAGACCGTGAGAAGAAAAAGAGCAAACGCAATAAGCTGTGGGATCATGTGGAGACCATGCACAAACTCGAACTCGCAGCGTTCGATGACGGCATAAACCCTTGTGGATTATGTGACATGAGAAAGGTTCACTTTGTCCCTCCGAGCGTTCACACTTCAAAAACCATACCCAGAAGGTCCATGGAATCCGGCTTCGCCCTTGATATGTGCCTTCATTACACTCATTATCACCAACAGGCTTCCTCATCTGGAATACCTGCTTTTCTTATTTCATGAAAGTTGGGAAGGGGTTAATTTGTACGCTTGATAGTATGAGTCTTGGATTCTTTCTCCTTATACTCTCTATTATTGATGGTCATCTTCAAGTGCTCTGCCAGACAGAGATGCTTACAAGCTTGGGTTCGGTCGTCTCTGCCACCCAAGGTGAAATAAAGTAGTAGAAGAACTCGAAAGGGTTCAGGCACAATGAAGCTTACGCTTTGTCCATGCCGTTCTTTATGCCTCAGCAGATACATAAACGCCCTCGACGCCAGTCTTATCTCATGTTCACAACACTTATCAACTCCAACTTCGTCCAGCAACTCCATAGTTTAGTTGCTATAGGTCGCTAATAGTCATATTAGCACGCCTCGAAATGCAAAGCCACTAAAAAACACCTACCCCGCTATCGAAACCATCCATTTTCATTGTAGACTATGGAGCTATCATCGATGTAGTAGTTTGGGCTTGCATTAAGCGGAGAAATACCGCAGCAAGCCGCAAGGTGGGGTGAGCTGAAGCCAGTAACATGACAACCTCGGACAAGCCTTGACACGCGAAGGTGGGTGATCCGCTAGTCGTTGATTGCGCGGACTATTGTGCATATGTGGTAAATTGAAAAATGCGGACTAGTCACGCCTCCTGCAGGTTATCTCGCGCACGCCATCTGGTGGTAGACCAGCCGATCCGGTCTTATGCGTCGGGGTCACCTCACCTTCATTACCGTAAACCGATATGGTGCTTCTATTTCGTCTCCTTAGCCTGGGATCCGACCCGATATTCTTATCCCATGAATGTCCGGCGATGTGGGAGGAAATGGTATCCGTTCGATCCTCCACGCTGCCAGGAGGGTTGAGATAGTCAGTGGAAGCTCGCGCCGGTTTTGGTCGGGGGCAGAGACGCGGAGGCCCAAAGGGTGGTAAGGCCATGTATGAGCCCTCAAGCGGTTGCTCCTCGGCTTCGTTATAGTCTTTCTTGTTAGAGCATGATTCATCCTTGGATCCGGTTCCCGAGCCGCAGGGGGGAGAAGGGAGAGTTGGTGGTTTAGGAGATGATGGGTGAGACGAGGCTCTCTGCCATGGATGGGGGCGCTCACAGGGCCGGAGGAGGTCTTTTGTTCGGAAGGCGCCTCCTCGTCCTCTGCTAAATCTACCACTTCTGTCGGGAATATTGCATCTCCACTCCCTTGGCTCGGGAGAGAGGACGGTGGAGTAAGCCGTGACGGGTGGTCTGGAGTAGGAGATGAAGGGGGCGGCGCGGAGTCCATGGAGGATGGGCTATCTGGGGGTCGATTTTTTGGCACGCGGGATATCTCTTTTTTCAAGCTGCGTATAACCTTCTCCCCAAAATGATTTCGGTCAGAATTGTGATTATGTGAAGCTGTTTTTTGTTGTTCAAAGAACTGCTGCTGCGCCTGCTGGGCTTTCTGGAGTTTGTCAAAATCGATTCTGAGCATTGCCGTGAACGACTGTCTATGAAGTGCCTTGTTAATAATGGCTATGGCACAGGCGAAGGGAAAGGAAGTGGAGCCTTAGCGAGGCTGAGATTTGATGGAGCTTTCAAGTACATTTGCCGTGCCATCTGGACACCAATAAGCGCCGCAACTGTCCTCATCGACCCTTCAAATACCCCGAGTTGATAGAACAGCGGCGGAATAACTCTGCTGCTCTGCCTATACCAGTCGAGTCGGGCAATCCACCTTTCAATAAGCTCAACAGGGCTGTCATGGAGGTCGAACCAGAAGAATTGAACAAAGTCCTCCAGCGTGTCAATGAGCCGTGTTGTTTCTGTCGTAATCTTCCTCATCAGTTTGCGGTGCTTCTTAAACATCGGTTCCAGTTCTGGAATCTGCTTCGCCTCGTCCATTGTGTCCTGGTAGAAATTATATGTCAACGCAACGGTCTCGGTTCTCTTCATGATTTCTTTGACATCGGCCTTCGCATGGCGCATTTTCTTGTAAGCGCGTTCCATCTTCTGGGCAAGTGTTACAAGGTCCTTGGCGATTGGGTAGGCAATGCCTGCTACTCCCAGAGCTTCTGCCATAATGTCACGTTCCGTGTTGATTTGGCTTACATGACAAAACAATGAAGCATAACAGCGCGAGGGAGGGTCCGGGAACGGATCGTAAAGCTTGAGGGCATGGAGGCGCTGGTGGGAATTTATGCTCGTCTCAACCGGGCTGAGATGGTGGTCTTTGTTGGGGCGGGGGGAGAAATGAGACAAGAGCAGGTCGATTAATTTGGCAGGATTGAGCCTTGCTCCTCACTGCAGTGATGGGCAGATATAAATTGATTATGTCGTTAGCTGCCACATGCGGGCAGACGCGCTGCTCGCTAGCTATACATGGCTAATTCATTTACAGCATGAGACCCGGGACAGAGCTGTAAAAGTAGACAGAGGTCTTCAAAAAATCCATGAAAAATACATCAAGCAAAGAGTAAAGTGAAAAGGCGAGGAACGAGGTAATCGGTCGGCCACCAGAGAGAGAAAAAAAGCAAGTAGTACTACCCCGCTTCGCCTGACCGCGCCCTGCGGGAAAAGTGAGGCTCCCGGTCTTGAAGGGCCAGTCTTCAACTGCCACAACCGAGAGCCTGACCAACGACACCAAGACCGCATTTACGGCTGTCGAGTACACGACCTGACTGCATCTGCCTCGTGAGGCACAGCGACCGTCATTTATACGGTGGTTCATTCGACGCTGGAGCCATGCTCAGATAGCCGCAAAATATCAAGGCCCAGATTGGTGGCACTGACGCCTTTGTGGCCCTTGGGGTGGGGGGCGGGATTTACCCGCAAAAGTACAGTATGTCCGCTGTTCACTGCGCCACTCGCTACCCCGACATCCACTTCGTCATTTGTGCATGGGTTATTGAGGCTCGAGGTATCTCATCGTGCTCATTTGTTGAATTGCCTATCGGCCTTCAACGGTAACTACCTCTCCAACTTTCTTTATCCAATAATGAGTTTCACATCCAAACCTCTAACAGGCGCCAACGGAGAAGTTCCAGCACCACTCACCGCCTTTGGCCGGACATAGTGCTGCTGATCTGGCTCAACAGGCCATCCGCCTCTCTAGTTCACTCGCTCCACACCAGTGTTGAAGTTGTCAACTGAGTCATATTCGTACAAAAATAACCGTGCCCTCAAGCCTTGTTGCTGAAGGAAGGCATTTAGCCAGACTTCGCCCGGTTCGTTCGACGGTTCGCGCCATGAAAAAACCGAACATCTTCCAGTTGTATCCAGAAAATCAAGACCATGGACCGCGATAATATTTGGTCGAGTTAGCAGATATATGGTTCTACAGATCCGCCTAATACCCGGACCACAGTATAGTCTTTATAGAGCCATAGGTAGTTGGCCACCGGTGCAGGTCGCCGCAATCGCTCGTCCGGTGAATATGAGTACAACTCCGAGTGCACCTGGTATAGGATGCACAGACCCCGTCAAGTCTGGGACGCCGAGCACCTATGGGAGGGTTTTGCGCCGCTGAAGGGATGGTTCGAATCCGATAGGTTGTATAACGCAAATAAAAAGGGTACCTCTATAGCTCGAGAGCGTCGTGAGAAAGGGCCCAAGCTACCTCACAAATAAGACCTATGAAAGATCTCACGGCGCACGCGGGCAGGCTAGTCAAAGCCTTGTCCCGGGTCAACTTGCTTGCGATAGCACCAGCTGTCGTTGGGGGCCCCCTGCCCGTTCTTTGAGTCAGAGAAGGAAGGGGCATGCAGCATTCTAGCTTTCTGTAAGGATGATGCAGGCAGAATTGTAACCCCGACCATCACACGCAGTTCTGTCGCGGACAAGTTTATGCTCCAACACTGCGTGAAATGATGAGAGTACATAAGCAGTCAATCACGTGTGGGCTGTGTGATAAAGGTTGGAGTGCTCGTGCTGCTCCTCGTCCTGGTCCTTATCCGGGTCGAACTCGAGCAAGGGCGGACTATCATCAACGGGAGAGGTCTCATCCATAGCAGTCGCAGCTAACGAAGGACCCTTATTAGACAGTTCCCCCTCTTCTAAAGCCCCTGCAGTAGTCTCAATGCCGCTTTTTGTCCCATTCCTCTCGCGCCGTCGCTCAAGCCACTCTGTGTAACCATCCTGCACCACCGGCCCCTCACCGACCCCATCCGCCTCGACAACAAGAACCATTTTCCTCACTCCGCCAACCTCAACGTGCTGCTGCGTAATCATCCCGTACCTCGTCGCTCCCCGAAATGGATGGAGTTGTAGTTGGTGAGCGCTACCAGGTTTGAGAAGCGGTTGGCTGATGCCACTTAACGTTTGGGCGGCAGTGGCAGTGGCAGCGGCAGCCTTCACGTTGAACTCTGCCATCTGGTGGATCTGGCCAAAGTCATCATTGTCTTCATCCTTATATTATTGCCAGGCCAGCTGTTTCCGTTGGAGGGCCCAGACCGGTTTATCGCGGAGCTGGTGAGGTGAGGGGTCTTAGCGGGGTCTTTTGGTGGATTCGATTGATTGATTGCGGGGGAGAAGGAAAGCGTACCTGGAAGGCTAATCCCAGTGCAAAGGTAAGAAAGACACGCGCACCGAGGATGAGAATGATGACTTCATCAGAAGTCTTCATCCCATCGAGGTCTGGGAGGTGGTGACCACGGCCATGGGCGAGATCTGTGGAGTTGGATTGGCCGGTGGTTTCCATGGTAGTTTGCGAGGCAGTGAGGGCCAGCGATGTCAACATGGCCGCAGAGGATGAGCGATAAGAAACGACAGTACCAAAGTCTACTAGGCCCAACCCGGGATAGCCCGAGCGAACGGGAGGCGCTTGCGGAAAATGACAGCCAAGCGCGGGGCCACGTGCGTGAATAACACAATCTGTTTCGCCAGTTGCAAAATTGATCTATCACGATGCCAAATTGTCCACTTCGCTCGCAATCAATCCCGGAAAATCAGCCCGCCTCCGACAAAGGAGGTTTCCCGGCCGCAGGCAGTGGCAGATCCACGATCCATATGATTATCCCGCTTACTGCTTGGAGGAGACACCGGAGAAGAGTTCCACTTGCCTTGACGCGTAATGCTCCATCTTTGTCCGAACCTCGAAGCTTAGTGAGTCTAAGCAATTGATCCTGACTCGGCTTGCGGACAGATCAGCTCCGGCCAGACGAGTCGGGCGCGCTGGTGTCGCACTCTCGTCTTGCTAGGAATTACTTGCCATCTCGGCCGCCATAGTGGGGACCCAGTTCGAGTCAGTTCTTGGCTGTCAATGCCCACACCAGTCCAGCTTGGGCAGTTGGCCCAGTGACTAGCACGACTGCAAAGAGGGGGCGGATGAGCATCCAGGAATTTACCGAAAAAAGGCGGCAATGGTGTGAAGAGGAGTCGATGCGAGTCTAAGGACGAGGCTTGCGTGAAAAGGACGCCGTCTTCCTTAGGAGGAAGCGACCAAATCTTACTTCTTTTTCTTCTCACCGCAACTACTGCTGCACCTCGCGATCGCAAGCCATGGACGACTCACTTTCTTTCCTCTACGCTGCTGCAATAGGCGATGTCGCGGCCCTTGAGCGCGAGTACACAAAGAACAAGGGCGTTCTCTCTGCACGCAACCCGGAAGCGCGAACCGCCCTCCACCTTGCCGCGCTTCACGCCCACCCGGATGCCCTCCGTCTGCTGCTCAGCTACGGCATATGCGCCGCCATTACCGACGCCCGCGGCCAGTCAGCCCTACACATCGCAGCGCAAGGCTCTTCCACAGAGGTTGTTGAAGCGCTTCTCAAGGATGGTTCAGGCTGCTCGACTCGCGACAAGGATGGCAAGACTGCCCTCGCATACGCGTATCAAAACCCATCCAGCGATATTTTCACCTGGTTCATCGCCTACGCCCCGAGCTGCGGCTCAGGCTGTTCGCTCACTCCGGCAATTGTCCTCGGGTCCCGCCGTGTATCAGACACTCAGACGAATGATGCCGCCGCCGTCTCCTGTGCACACCTAGCACCGGGCCCTTCAAAGCCCTGCTGTGGCATGGTCAAATGCAAATAACTCAGCCAGGGTCAGGGTATTCACCACCCTTGCCACTCGGTGTCTCAGCGATATGCTCAATACTCATCATACCTCAAGTCGCAACGCGATCGCGATTCGCTCACGTCGTCCAGCGCCACCACCGCGCCGTCGCGAGAATCTCGACCACGAGGCCCATCGCATCGGCCAATCCGCAATGGCGCACCAGCACGTGCTTTAGTTCAGAGCGCTTACGATCTCGAGAACGAAGACGCTTCATCCAAATGCGACAACGGGAGCTACGGGAGAAAGACTCGCAAAGCAGCGCAGAATAATGGCGGCCACGGGCGGCTGTCGACCACACTTGCCTCCCTCGCTGCGACATTCAAGAGGCCGCATAGCCTTCCATACTTTATAGCCCTGCTTGCCTGCACGTCGGCTGACGTCCACTCCTACGATGTATTGATGTACTCGTAAGAATGACAAACCCAGCAAAGTCATAAACGTGAATAGGGTTGAATTCGCATGTACAGGATCATGATTTTACTTCCATCATCATTAGTGCTGAGATATCACTGGTTATTTTCCGTTTCTTCATTCAGTATTCATTTATTCCTCTGGGCCGCCTATGGTACTATCCTCAAGCTTCCCCCGTCTCCAGTCAGCTACAGAAGAACAGGCGGCCATCCTCGAAGCACGATCAACCAATCGAGTCGCGGCCGTTACTACGTGATTACCCATATTCTATACTCCCGAGTCCACGGTGGACGCGGCCGTCCTCATATTGGGCTTTACTTACTAGTCTCGCTGGTTCAGTCCCACATGTCTCAGGTTCGCCAAGATATCCTTCAGGCCCTGAGCCGGATGCATGACTCGGGCCGGTGCACATGAGTCGCCTGTCAGTCTTGAGTCTTGGCTCTCTTCCAGTCATACCTCGACGAAAAGATCCGACCTGATGTTACTCAATAGGCTATGAACCGGGTAAAGTTGCCGAAGCAATATACAGCATAAGGCGGTTTAATCTAGGATAGAAGTATAAATACCAATCATGGATCTCCAATAAAGATGGCAAGCCGATTCACCATCTCCAAACCCCTCATTTACCTCGCCCTAGCGGCCTTGTCAAGCATCAGAACTAACTAACTAGCCACAATCAAGACACTAGAAGCATCAGCTGAGGTTCGAACAAGCTGACATCCATTTATCTCACACATTACAGCTCCCACATCATGTCAAATCACTTCAAACCTGCTCAAACCCCCTCAAAATGTCCTCCTTAAAAGACCCCTCAACCTACGCCTATGAGCTGGGCGCCTTTTACCCGAAAGACAACAACCACCTCCACCTAGTGCCAAACATGGTTCTCGCACGGCCTCACCAGGGTATACACCTTTAACCACAGCGAAGGCGCTTTGAGAATGCTATCGCACATGATCCGAACCGCGCAATCACGCAATAGGGTCTGGCCTACGCGCGTGGGCCCAATTATAACTATGCCTGGGAGGATGTCTTATCCGGTGGCCGCTAGATGATGAAGTGAATGGAGCTGCGTTGTTCGGCTGAAGCCCTGATCCTTGGTGCGAATGCTTCGAATGCCGTGGAGCAAAAAAGAGAAAGGCGCTGTGTCGCGAGGACCTGGCACTTGAGATATCGGATATATTCGTGATCGCTGCCCTGAAAGTTAAAAGTCCTCGGCATGATGACCAATCATGGATTGGGGGAGGAAGAAAATCAGTTGGGCACGACGGCGGTGGGCGGATGGACTGAAAACAGCACCTTTCCAGGCAGGTTGGTTGCCCGGTAAAATGCGCAAGGGACGTGACATTATTCATTCTCGGCCGGCGCGAAGTACGGACATACATAAGGAACATGGTCATTCAGTGATTCCCTCTCGCCCGCAGACTATATCGTGACTTCTTCCCCAAACCCTGGTTCGTGCGTTGAGTTTTGATACGGCCACTGCCCGCTGTTTCTGCTAGGATGCAACCGTTCGAGGATGACCTTGGTACCGACGACACGGTCGTCGCCCTCCGAATCTCCAAAAATAAATATACTGGCGCCCGTGAGACTGACACGGGAAACCGCCTTTTTGGCACACTTTATCTCGCTTAGACTGACTGTGAGGGTAAGTCGCGCTGTGTGGAGATAAGAAAAGTTGTTTACTTCCTTCTATAGCTTCTCAATAGACGAAAAGTGATGTCATTCTATGGGTTTGGACGATTCCACTCTCTGGGATCAAACAAGTACTTCGTCGGTGGCGATTGACTCTCCACTAGACGTGTTATTTGCGATCAAGGAGGTGCTTGGGATTTATATCTCAGGTGTTGGTAATGGTCTAGAGTCTCTGACCGCGGAAAGAGCCTACTCCCCGTTTTGAAAGCCTGGGGACAAGCCCCATCTTTACTCTACTTCTACACAAAATTACTCCCTCCGCGTCAAAAAATACCAGGCGTTATCAGGATGAGCATTGAGCGATGATTTAATTATCTGGCATTCCCCCTCTATATTTAAGGAGCATGAGTAATCGGGTTTGGCATTGGGCAGGATGATGTTGAGTGCTTCTCAGAGCCATAATGGTTTACGTAAGGGGATAAAGTCTCATGTCATGTTTGACCGGTGATGTACTGTAGTTCAAATGAGAGGGCTAGGTAAACGGTTCTCGCTAAGTCAGTGAGCATCTTGAAGTTTGACATGGCCTCAAAGCTATTTAGGGGAAGATGATGCCCCTCTCTAAAGTCTCAGTCGCACGCAAATCACCTGATGATGGGCTAATAAGACCCCGCTCTACACTTCTGAGGCGCTAAAATTGCATCCAACTTTTGGGCCCGCTGGGCCGCCATCGGGTGCTATTTACAGGTGGGGCAACATCGAGGCGCCCCCAGTTCCATCGACAGCTGGAGGCTGGCTTCCTCACTCGGTGCTCTTTGACAGCCAGAGTCATCAGAATCAAATATGGACCTAGGCCCGTACCTTGCCTTTGATGGCCTGAACTACGAATGTACTATCTGCGACAGGATTTTCAGCTCTGAAACTGCTCTGTATACACATTGCAGAAATACGTCTCAACATTCATGGTGCGAAAGGTGCTGCCGGGTGTTCATTTCTATCCAAGCCAGAAATTCTCATCTTCGAGAATCCAACAAGCACTATATCTGTCCCAAGTGTCCTCAAGTACCAGATTTTGAGGCTACTAAAGAGCTTCAAAGTCACTTGGTGGAGTCTCATTACTTCTGTCCAGATTGCGGGCTTTATTATAACTCTTTCGAGACACTCCAAGAGCACGATGTTGCTCGACATAACCTCTGCATCACATGCGGCGATTACTTTACAAACAAGAATAATTTGCAAATGGTGAGGGACCAGATCAATATTGTCGAAAAGCATAAGTCGTTCGGGCTAATACTACTTTCACTTTAGCACCAACAGAAGCATAAACCTCGAAACATGGAATGCTATGGCTGTTATCGGCATTTCAAAACAATTTCTGGGATTCTAATTCATCTAGAGTCCGGGAACTGTGTGTCGGAGGCTACCGAGGAGGAGATTGATGATCTAGCCCGCCAGTGTTACCAGAATGGGAAGTATATAAATACTGGTCTCGAGGGCGACGAATGGCCATTCAAATGTCCTAGCTGCGATTATAAGTTTGCAAATCTCTCTGCACTCTATCAACATGCTGAGGATGTCCTGCTCTGTTCGTCTCTCCTTAGTGGGAATGGTTGTTTGGCTAAACTGGCACGTTTCATTGATCGGAGTCTACAATAGCTTCACTTTCCTGTTTCGAAGTGCCACCATTTTGTCAACAGACTGCTGATTTAGCGTCCACGCCTGGCCTTTGAGGGGAGTTCTACCTGGTTAACATGATACTGGAGTACAGTGTCGGGAAAATACCTGGCTGAAAGGTTTCAGAGTTCATTAGTTGCATTTTTTTACATTTACATCATACCAAAATCTCTGCCAACCCTTCTCTTTCTTTTCACCTTCGCATGCTGTGCATAGATCTCGGGAGTTTTTGGTGCTGCTCCCAGAACCATGGCATTTACTCCCACATTGAGCGGAAGATGGCTTTTTTCAAGAGTGGGACCCTGTTCAGGATTCGTTGAAAGTCGGCGTTCTGCGTCAGGATTTCCACATTCCACGTAGCGTAGCCTCGCAAGATATCTTGCATATTTTCCATATATTCGCTGTCCTCAAATACAAACTTCAACTGGCGACGGCGCTCTATAATGCCGAACATCTCCACCGCGTTCGACACAGCGCGCTCGTGCTGGGGCCGTACGGGAGGCCACCGAATCTGGCCCGCTTCGGCATCGTGCTCCTGATCGTGGAGGATATCGGGATGAGCGAGAAGACTCGCGCAATCCCGACCCTGGTCCTCGCGAGTGAACAACACCGCGCCATGGTCCGGAAGCTCATCGTTGTCTGGCAAATGGAAGACCTAGGTACCGCGCGGCGCGGCAACCCCTTGTGTCTCCCGTAGAACGGTGAGCTGAGCTAACATGGTGTAGACAATCGTCGGTGGATGAACATGCAGCATTTGCTGGACCTCGATCGCCAGGAATTCAAGGTACCCCGACCGTCGAACAGGCAGAGAGCCCTATACTGACCGTGATAGATCCTCCGATTCGTCCTTTACTATCGTCGTAACCACAAGAATGAGCCCTCTCGTCTTCCCGGTACGAGGATTCGATTCATGGAAGGGTCTGTGGATGTGGTACAGATGATAAGGACATACCTGAATACGCGTCGGGGAGTATGCTGGTAGGCGGTATGAACCCTGTGCGAGGCCGGGGGAAGGCAGATGCGTCCAGTAAAGCCATATTAACGAATCACTTTGTCTCCAGTCTGTGCTCGACACTCGATCCACAACCAGGTCACGGCGATCGTTCAGCCCAGGTTGAGCGATGACCTCCGGCTACTAGATCTTGAGGTTGAGCCGTTTCATCAGTGGTTGGACACTGACATAACGGTGGCCGACATGACGGGGCCATCCAGAAACCGCCGCCAATGGGTCGCCTCCAGAATAGCTGAAGGCCGTGGTCATTCCAGATGACCGATCTCCCAACGGCCCCTTGTTCGACGAGCACCCATTCTGATTCGATTAGTTTGCCAAATTCCCCCTACACGTCTTGATCCTACAGATGTTCTGACGATTTCTCTCGCGACAACGGTCACTTCAGGTCCAACGCATGCCCCCAGCCAGGTAATTCCGCAATCGAACGGTCCATAGCACCACCGTCCACAGCCTTCAACATCTTCGTGTTTGCGCTGCCCGTCCGACGGCGAGAACAAACTCCTATCGCGGGATACGCTCTTGGCTCGCGGAAGTGTCGGCAATGGTAGGTCCGCGAACACATGCCACCGCAACGTTGGCATCGTAACCGGCCAGACGGTGCAGCCGATCAGACCCGTGCATTAGCGCCTCCATGGGACTTAGATTGGGTCAAGCCGACCCTGGAATCAGGGACCCGTGGCATGTATGTGACGCGTCGGTGGTTGATAGGGCCCTCTTGGTCCGGGACGCTGGACACGTCGGGCTGGTTGTCAGCGGGTGCTCTGAACTCTGTTCCACAAAGCCGGCATACCTCGCGGCCAGGGGAGCGTGCACTCCAAGCTTGCACAAGACCCATAACCAAATCCCGTCTCGCCAATTCATGTTGCGATTGCGGTGCGAGAGTGGATGCAGCCAACAGTCCAGACTGTCGACTAGGGGTCATTTTATGTGGGACGATCAAGATCGTGGTTAACCATGTCTGAGTGCAAACGGTCATCCTCGTTCGGGCAAACGCATCGCGCGGACGACAGCCCGGTGTCACAGCCCGTCGTGCCGGCGTGTGGCACGCAGCACCCGAGTACCAGAGCTCAGGGCATTTCCAATGATCTCCAGCGGATGTCGAGATGGCTGCCACAAATTCTACAATCATGCGACCGGAAATCGTGTCAGATACTGATATTTCTCACAGCGCCTGCAAAACACGGGGTTACCAGAGGTGAACCCCGCCCCATCCGATCGCCAGCCTTACGCTTGGCCGTCTCTCGTGTAGCTGCGGTAGATTCAGAGCGTCAGTCACTGATCCAGGAAGCAATTACAGCCGGGGGTGGGTGGAAAACAGCTAACCAGGGCAATATTGAATGGTGTCTGAAGTTGAAGGAGCTCTGGTCAGACGCGGTCCACCGCCGTCAGGCGCCTTTCTGGCCGTCCGGCGCTCTGAGTCCCTGGGAACAGCATCCTTTGCTCCCCGGCTTTGCTCTGCTTCGTTTGAGGACATGCATCAGTTCAATCTGCGGACGAGGCGGGCGAAGGGAGACAGGGTTCGGGGGAAATTGAAGGGAATATTCACATGATAGACGACCTCATCTTGAGGGTTCCGAACGTTGAACGAAAATGTGCGATGACATGCCTGGTCAGTGACGCGAAGGATTGCCCGTTGGAACGCGTCGGGGCGAAGTGAATGTTTGTGGAGGACGCACGAGCCAGTCACAAGGAAGCCATGTTACATAATGATCATCTTCCTTGGCAGGGGCACGAACCAGATAACCGATCAGGTGAGACGACGGAAGGGACAGCAACAACCATCACAGAATGTATGCAACCGCCCGTCGGTTAGCTCCCTGGGCTGTTGTCCCGTGCATATGGGGACTCCCCGGATAAGCCGTGGCGTGCAGAATTGTGGAATCCAAGCTTCGGATAGCTTGGACGGATACGTCGCTGACGGGATATTGAGTCTGACCAGCCTTGTTCAGCCTATCGCACGCGAGTCTTTACATTCGGAGCACAGGATGCGCATTCAGATGACGATTATTTCCGTCCCTCATCTTCCCCTGCGAAGAACTACGAAATTCACCCACCTGCATTGCCCGGTTGGCCGGCCAAGCGAAGTCATCCGCGCATATGCCATATCAGGCGCTGAACACCGCGACGTTATAGAGTATTGTAAGATAACTCCAATATCATCAGTTAGCAAGATCCGTCCGACCTTACGGTAACATTCTCCGAGCATCAAAAATAACTAGATAGATTCCAAATGAACCAATCTGGATCTAGCGCACGCTCGGGTCCTAGGTAAGTCACCGTCTGCAGTAGTTCGCCTGGATTCCACCCAACTGGATTGTAGTCCTGCCGAGGCCAAATAAGGAGATGGAAATAGAAGTCAAGCGCACACTCGGAGCGAGTGAATCTGCGCATAGTATCAATGACCTGTGCGCGGCATCGTCTGAGGTCCCCGAGAGTGGACTCACGCCGAGGAAGAAAGAAGGGAAAGATCGTCACAGCTTCACCCGTGTACTTTTGCCTAACGGAGAATTGAATCTCTAGCCAATCGAATACTCTCTGTGGCAGGCTCGCAGATACGTAGCGAAAGACGTCACCCGTAGCGGTAAGCGGCGAAAGCAGACTAGGACCGTTCCAGTCGATGAAAGCTCCGTTGTCACCGTTGGTTGACAAAAGACAGATGAACTCCGGTTCGTGGACAGCAGATGTGAGGAAGCTAGCAGATCTTAATGGAACGGATTGGCTTCAGAATCTCCGCCCCAGTCGAGCTGTCCTGGGGCATCGAAGCTTTCTCTGTGATGAGACCGGGAATGGTTGGTGTCACTGGTGTCATACCACGCATCTCATGTGGCTTCGAGTCAATCATCCCGTATGTTCTCATAGGAGCTCATGACCTACCGGAAGACATCTTTTTGGAGCTTGCACGGTGACTCGTAGTGCTAGAGAGAATCAATAAATGGGGCGGTATTTAAAACGGGCCAGGCTGTCTGTTTGGATAATAGATGGCTATTTAATTATTATACCGTATGTTTTCAATATTGGCTGCCCTGCAATGCTGAGCGCCCCCCTTTGAGCCGCGGGTTTCCCACCAGGTGTCAATATGACAGATGCGTTAGATGCACCGGGTATCCTGGCAATTCCCATTTCCGGGATCTTTCCATTAGCAAATCGTCTGAACTTATGATGTTGCTTGACATTTGATACAAATTTGGATGATATTGAATTTACACAGACGGCTATCAGGGGTTCTTCTAGGATACCCGTCGCCACGCTCACTGAAGAGCCAGCTTTTTCATAACAACATGGATTCATTGACTGCAAAGTATCCTTCTTGTTCACCAGGGTGTGCTGTAGAAATTATCGGTGACTTGGCTGGGTGGTCAACACCTACGTTGAGATGGGCAATCTTTCCACAGGCAAGAAAATCAGGCGAATTATGTAACCGGGCAAAGAAGGGTCATGTCCAGCAAGTGGAGTTGATCTTTACAGAGATGGCCACAAGAAAATGGAAGAGGACCCAGTTATGTCTCAACATCCAGGCTGGCGATGCCTCGCTTGCTTGCAAATTGAGATATTTCCCCAATTTTCCTTGCATTCGGTCGATGGTTCTTGGATACCCTCTGAACAGGGATATCTGGTGATGGGGAGGGGGCAAGAACTAACCTGGTAGAGATGCCCGGGCATTTATGTTCGCTAAAGGCAGTGATGATCTCAACAAAGTTTGGCTCTTGGGATCTGCTCTCCAGTGGATTTGTTATCATTTAGAACATACCAATGAGCCACGACGAAGCCCGGGCAAGATAGTATGGTAGAAGATCTACCGAATCCTCTGTAACTATACTCTACAATATCTGAAGCTTGATCGCAAGCTCCTGTTTGTGGATCCCTCGTGAGGTAGTAGCTCCCGATCCGCGCCTTCCTATTCCACATGTCGGAATAAGCTGGCTACAGTATTTCAATCCCAGGATATCATATCAGCCGAACTAACGAGGTTATCGGCCATCTACCTAGTCGTCTCAATACCAGCTATGCCCGAACATAGATCTTGGAGAGCCGCATGAGAAAAGTATGCCTGAGGCATGGCGCGTCTCGGTCGGCGATTGGCAGATTGGCTATTACTATAACATCACCGATTGCCGTAACCTAGCCATAGCCTCGATGTGCTCAGGCCATGAACACCGTGCCATTTACAACGTATGCTGTAGCTAAAGCGTATTGATACACAATGATTTCGTCCGGTCCACCAGAAGTCACCGGTATCTGCACTTTACCTCAGAGAATGGAAGCAGGCAGTAGTTCCTTCCGTTTTCTAACGTTGACGATGTGGATGGCCCGAGGGCCGCGGCCTTGTACGGCCTGCAAACTGATAGACGAGTTGCCAGACCAGGTCCATGGCTTGGGATGGCCCGCGAACCGGTGGCTGCGACAGACTGGAAGATTTAGAGTCTAAAAGTCCCGTAAAGTCAGTGTACTGACTGTAGCTGCCTGGAGAGTATTCATCTTACCTTGGTCTGGGCGCGCAAGAGCCCTACCACGGATAGGACTCTTCATGCCCACCTGGGTTGTGGGCGGCGATCTTGGAAACTCAGTGGTTGGAACCGCCTTTCCTCCGCTTTTCACCTGCTCAGGTCCCGCCCTTATATCACGGAAATTTGTATGCTTCCGATGAGCCGGTGCCCTAGTGGTCACCAGAGGAGGCATCTCTCGTGCTCTTTGTTGCTCTTTGCGAGCCTGCTTCGCCGTCATACCTTGTGTTATCCTCGCCTTCTTCCTAGGTACGGGACGACGTCTTCTGATATTCTTTCTCAACTGACGAAGTTTAGACCGTAAGGATTCCGCGGTTCTTGGGCGGATGGTCTCTGAATACTCTTTGGCCCTCATGTCCCACGACCATTCGGAATCCGGATGGAGGACGATCCAGTTTGGGAGCCGAGCCTCCTCGGTGGGCGTCCACTCGCGATAGACTCTTTTGCCCATTGTGAGATACCAAAACGTGGAGTTGCGACAGCAGGACAGATGGGGAAGAGAGGACAGCCAAATAATGACGGAGGCATTGAATTGGTAGATGAGCGAGGTCCTATTGATTTACATATACACGCTTAGGCCTGTAAATGGACTTACCAGCTCTGATCAGATGCCAGGATGATTTCATCATGTCTGCTGGCAGAGGTTCGTGGCGGCGATGACCAGGCGCAGAACCCCGCCGAAGTTTATCAGATACTAAAACTCACGAGTCAATGACCAGTCTGCCCCACAAAAGGCTGCCTTGACCGGTCTCCATTACATTCTCAAAGGAAGTTTAGATCGTCGTCAACAGTGGGCTTCACCGTGTGGAGTTGCGTCAACCACCGAAGATCTGCTAGATCACTAATAAGTTCACCCGCTCAGCTAACCGGGGACTTGATGTCACCAGCGCAAGGAAGGGCAAGATTTTATCACAAGGAAAGGTGACTAGGGCAGTAGGGCATGTGCTGTAATGCCCATTGTTGTTTTAACTCTATGCTGAGTCCCTCTTCCTTGCCCGTGGAGTATCGCTATTCCCAAACAAATAATCTTGTCTCGAGACCGCTTCCTTGCCCGCCTTGGCTCCTTTCCGTGGCGGGCCGTCCAACATGGACGGTCTTAATTCTGAACAACTCCCAAAGTCGCGGAGCCGATTCCGTTCTCTCCCATACTGTACCTTCTCCCATGACGCCTACAACAGTCCGCCTTAAATACACCACTGCGAATCGGGAAATTATCAACTTTTGAACGCCGCGAAGTAAGACTATACATCTACAATGCCTCCTGCCCATAACATAGCTGCGCAGACATCACCCCCGTCCCGGTTGGATTTGCTCCGCGAGGCGCTGACGAGACCGAGCCAAGCCCAGAAACACCAGCAGCCCTCGCAGGTTGCTGAATTGCACTCCCCACCGAGCGAAGTCGCACCCCACCAAGAGGAATCGGAGAAAACATGTTCGGAAACGAGTGATGATCCAGCTGACGAAAACCAAGAAGGTGGAAACTGGGAGACCCATAGCTTTGGTGTCTACGAAGCATCGAGACCTTGGACAGACGCCCATAAGAAGTGGGATGACCTTAATCTTCCAGCGATGTGCGAGTAAGTCAGGTCGCCGTCCACCATATGTCGATATAGTCCATGGCCAAGTTGCGCTGACCGGCCTGCCTGATCCCAGCTTAGAGCGCAGACTTCGGTTAGTAGCCCCCAGCCGGTCTTCTTGTTGTCGTGTGTGCAAGATCCGTCTGTTCGCCTTCTTCTCATGCAACTTGTTGCTTGCTAGGCATGGCAAACGCTAATTTGCCACCCCAGAAGGCTAGAAAACCTCCTCGATAAGCAGATATCGTGGAATAACGAAATCCAAAAGAAGCTGGCCGAACTCCGTGAAGAGCCACCGACCGCTGAACCTGCATCCAGGAAGACCACACGTGCAAAGCGTCCCAGGACGAGCGGGACAGACTGATGTGTACCGAACGGTGGAAGGCGAATATGAGAATCCCATAGTCGAAGGAACGTTCCACGGTAGTTAAGACACGGCGGGCCGGACCGACAACGAATCATGAGCTGTCGACGTCCACCATCGTCTAATAGAAAATATTTTCAAAACAGCCCGAGCCCGAACAATGTACGGCTAGCAGTAGTCTGGTGTAAAAGCACTCAGTTGCAGAGCAGGACGAGGACGGCCAACCAAAAGCTCAGCCATGCTACAAAAACCATCTCTTATTGCGGAGCAGACGAGTGGACTATAGGGTATTCTCTCACTGGCAATGTCCCCCGCGGCATTATGGCCCACAGCTATTCTGCGCCTGTAGTCAAGACTGGTCGACGATCGATTCCCTGTCCGGCCGTTGCTGGAATGCGATCGGACAGCTGGTTAAAAAGGCAAGCAAACGCGTGCATGTCACTTGCGGTTGGAGCAATGCCGTTATGCGTGAGTGGTCCCAAGACCGGACAGGGTCTTGCCTATCTGTAAAACAAGACGCGTGTTCAATGAGAGTTTTACATGGCTCATCTTGATGCACCGTGGCTGCATATGCGCTTGCCAAACCCAACAAAGGTTAGCGTACATAGTATGACCAGACGGGCCTACGCCGGGGCGATTTTTTCACCGCGCAAAAACCCATTAGACATCTCTCGTGGCCGCCACCGTAGAGCGGATCATAGCGACTAGGATGTTATTGAGAGGAAGAGCCATGGAGGACTGCCGAGTCGTAGCCTCGGCCAGTCGAAACGCTCTGGTTAAGCCGTCTCCGTGAGCACGATGGACATTCCGAGACTCCTTTGGTCTGGTTAACACCGATCCTATTCGCGTGGCTTGAGGGCTCGCTGCCCTTTGTCGAAACAGAACGAGTCTACGGAAACTGACTCAATCTGACAGGGCGCGTCGGGACGGAAGCTATCGATCTCTCCATTGCTGGGCTCCGCGGCGCCGGGGGCTTTCCTTCCGTTAGCCCGCAGGCCAAAACAGGCACGCCCCCGACAACGGGAGGGCTTCACTCAAGCATATTATCATTGAAAATGACGTCCCTATTTATTGGCTATTTTCGATTCAAGCGACTTTATCGGGTCCAGCTGCCACGGGAATAGTCAAGAAGGGTCAGACAATACATGGAAGAAACGCCCTGCTTGGGGCCATTTAATGCGGCCACTAAACTACACCTCCTGCCCCATCAAAAAGGCAGAGCACAGCATTAACCACACTAGAGATCATACGGGGATTCCATCAATCCGGTACTGGGGCATGCAGACAGAAACCGGGGCCCATTCAACCCATCCAACGGAAGGTCATCCCAAAAAGAATCGTTATCAATGTCGGCCAGGCAAAATGCCCGATTAGCCGTGTAGCATTCCCTGTGGCTTGTCCCGTTTGACGATCTATCAGGCCTTTTCCTCTGAATCAGTACTTGTTGTTCTCGGTAGCGGTCGCCATGGGAGAAGTCGCCAAAGGCGAGTATTTGCAATGCCGGGAGGCCGGCGGGTCCGAAAGCCCACTGACCAGCCTGACGAACTCCTGAAGTTCCGACGCCTTTCGCGTTGGCCAGAAGTCGAGTCCGGCGGCCTTCGACTTCTTGAATTTTCAAGGAAGCGACCGGCGCCATCGGTCCATATCTTTCTGCAGCAGCGAAAGGATCTCCCGCCGGAGGCCGTAGTGGATTCTTTCCTCCCCACTGAATCGCAGGTGGAGGATCCGAATAGACGAACGTATTGGTAGGCTGACGAGAAGATTCCTCTACGCTGGTTAGCTCGTGTCCCCGCGAAAACCATGGCAACATACTGTGCTAGCTGGGCGAAGGCAGAGGCCCAGGGCGATCGGAGAACAGATCTTCCGTAGAATGCGCGGAATACTGGCCAACGTCACGGTCACATCGTCCCGAAGCTCTTCAAAAATCTGTTCCCTGTCGACCGCCATCAACCGACGTTCATGGAAGATCAGACCACGGAGTGCGGATTGGTGATGATGAATGGCATCATCAAGACCTGGAAGGAACTGGGGAAAGTTAGAGATCTTCAGGTACAGATATTGCAAGCCTCGGAAGGAAAGGAGAAACTCGACGATGGCGATGAACGCCAGCCGCTCCCCTGACTCGCGGAGACAATCGCTGCTAATCTCGAAGTACCGGAGGGAGACGGGCCTGCTGGATCGTGCCAAGAGCTGCAAAAAGTGCAGTTCGCTGGGGCAGTCCCGCAGGGTCAGTGCCTGCAGAGCGCGGAACGGCGATCGTTGGACGCCGGGAAGCAGCGCGCTGGGGAACGAAACGCGTGAAAGCGTCAACGAAGTGAGTAAGGAGTAGCCGTCCAGATCAGGTCGGGTATGGTCATCACGGAAGGATGACGGAAAGAGACCACGATATCCGCATAGCCACAACGGCTTGGTGGATTCTCCGCCGACAGGAATCAGATAGAGAGCGCCTTTAAGTGTCGAGAGTTCTGTCGGAGGCAACCTCGCAAGGCGCTAATCTCGGACGGATGATGGATACCTTCCCACTCCAACTCGCTGAGCGCCGTGAAACACGACAGGCCCTCTAGATGTTGGCCCGCGTGGGGACAGGTGCCGTTAGTGATCAAAGAGAGACGACGGATCTGTTTCTGGTGGTGCACCAAGTGTCCTTGAGCATCCAAGACGTTCGCGGGGATGCAGGTCCCGATATGCCATCTAGGCGGGTCAGTTGCGGTTAACTTCAGGCAATGTCCCAATACATACTGAAATGAATGGAGGATTCCAGGTTCTAATCGGGGAAAGACTTGGTGTATCTGAGACGACAGGCTCTCTAGAAACCCGCTGTGAGCGGTCGGTTCGTGCGGGCTGCCTAATGTGAGTCCTCTTGGCGACGTGGCCGGTGGAAAGAAGTTGCTATTGTACACACAGCGGTGGAACCGAGCGATGCGGATTGGAGCTTTCACCGTTAGCTGCCTGGTATAGTGCAGGATCTCCCCAGCGCGGTAGTCGGGACAGTCCCCCAAAAAGAGACCGACATCCAGGATGTTCAAGGCCCATTCATTGCTGGCACGGAAGGTTATCGCACGATGGAGCCGAGGGAACAGAGCGGCATATAATATGGTTGAAACAAGACTCAACGACCAAACGCTGCGTTGTGGCAGCTGGCGCATCGTTAGCAGCATTTCGGAGCTCAACAGCGTTCCTACAATACATACCAAGTCGGCGATGGCATCAACCAGCTCAAGCGGCAACTGGCTTAGCATGTTTCATTATGTGGTGGCGCGAGGCTGTCTCCGTCACGAATCAATTACGCTGGAGGTCCTTCTTATAGACCAGAATAGAATATGCCCTGCTACCATTTTTGTCACATTGTGGGACTCCCACCCTTAGCGCATATCCCAGAAGCTCCCCTTTTGGAATTGGCTACACCAAGCCTTTGATGACGGATAATCAGCTGTAGTCAAAAGTGGGAACGAACGCCACTTCCCCGGGGTTCTGTTGTGGGTCTTTCCCGTCCGACATGCGGGGGTTCCCATAATGCAGCAGCATATGACCAGCCCGGTGGTGGTGGTGAAGACTGTCATCTCCCGAATCTGAGGGCATTGCCCCTGACGATCTGGATGTTCAGGCAGCATGAATGGCGACGGACAGCAGCTTGGCTATCGATCCCGGAGGCAAAAGCTGGGTAAGCGCAAGTTTCGTGGGCCATCGATACTCATCAGCCTTAAATGCTTGAGCAGTTTCGGCCCTACATAAACTCAACATATGTCATCAGTCCCAACATCAGAGACCTTGTCCAACAGAAACAGCTACCGTAATAGGAAACTTGAAGAACGACGGCTGGTTCGATTGCGAATTGCCTGCTTGAGTGGACACCATGTCCTATCCTGTTGAACGTCCAGCAACCCCAGCCGTGCCGTCGACTCCGCTCCAAAATCCCACCCAAGCATCCTCTCTGAGCGCTCAGGTTCAGAGTCCGACCCAGTCTCATCTACGTCGGACTGCCCCTCTGCCGACTGCCACCCGTTCCCGAGCTCTCTACGCTCGCCGAGGCGGTCCCGCAACAGGACCTGAATAAATCCGCCACGCTAGAGGAACAATTTTTGAAATCATTGGCGACTTTCAGCCCGCGGTGGGATTCACGGTCCGAGCCACAGCTGTGGTTCCTCAAGACCGGCGAGGCGCGGGAAATTACTTGCTGATCGACTTGCTTTGCATCCGTTGTTCTCCACATTCAGGCATCAGGAAGGCATTCGAAATTTTAGTGTATACTATTATGAACGTTTTATCCCAGGCGACACTTTAAATGCGATGGCCCGAAGGGTGTTCCGAAGACAGTTGAGCTGGCTAGAAGCAACAGTGACCAGAGACAGCGTTTTAGTGGCCACTGCAACGGCGCAATACGTGGCTGCTGGTCTAGAACCAGATGAAGGCATACAGATTTCCGCTGAGAAGCTTTTTACTGATTTTAGCGGTGTACATCCTTGCGTTGTTTCTGACGATCGTGATCTGTGGTAGACATCTGTCTTGTGACTTGGCTGCTCAGATCGAAGGTTCATTCACATATCACAACATGATGAATGTTCTTAACGGGATGCGACGAATAAATTTGCCGTCCTCGCTAATCCAGCGGCTCTATTTCCAAATAGTTGAGATAATAAAGCGACCTTTGAAACCGAAAGGAGCTTAGTTATGGTCCGATGTTGTGAATCAAGGCTGATCAAGTACAGAATAAAGCTTCGTATGCGGAATTTATTCCCTATTGAATCAAATTGATCTACGTTCATGTTGTATATCAACCCTTGTGTCTTCAGATCCCTCCCTATCACCTTTATCCAGAAGATTCGGCAATGGCCCAGGTGGTGACTGCCGTTTCGCCGGCGAGTCGCGTCCCTAACGAAAGTCTAGAGGTACATACCAGTGGGGTATTCTATCACGCACAAACAACCGTGTGTGTTGATTGGACGACGGCTGCGGTTCATAAGAAGTCCAGGATAACGTTCAGAATAACTGGGCGGGCGACGGGGATGTCTGACGGTTACATCTTGCCCGGGCAATGGCCAAGGCCATTGGTGATCGAGCATGTTCACCCGGGCATCTATACGATATTATCACTTCCTTCCATTAACCTACTGCATATTGTGCTTGGTTGCTAGCGGCGAATGATCCTGGTAGAATAAAAAAAATAGAGGCCGCTCTGAATTTGAAACAGTCTTGATAGTCCGAAGCAGAGAATGGCCTGACCAACCTGGAATCATAAAGATGTCCGGGTATTTCCCTCCGGCCTCGACATCCAACAAGAAGGGGTCGGTATGGTGTTGTAAACTACGTGATGAGAAGCACATTAGCCACGGTAGGGGGATGTTGAAATTAACATCAGAACTGGATGTTGACTTGCACCTCCTTTGGAGTTGCGATGGTGTTTCTGAATGACTCAGAATTCAGCAAGTTTGATCGACGTGAAACGCGCAGGACGACCGATGTATGAAGAGGAAACGTTGGCTTCGTTGGAGACGGAGAGGGTGGACTTGGGAAGGGGGCCAATCTTCGGGAAAATGGAAGATCCCGCTCCCAAATCTCTTGGCCCTCGGAGCAAAAGTACGAGTATCGCCAATTGGCTAGATTAGAGTAACGATAGCGGGCAACGTCCATTAACAATTGTGGTGTCGGGTGTCCAAGGTATTTCAGGAGGTTACCGAGAATTTGATGCTAATATGAGGGAGCAGCATCAGTGACTTTCGCAAGTACGGTCTCTGTGTAGCAAGCGATGGATGAGGCAGTTGAAACCTTCGAATATAGAGACAAGAGGAACTACGAGGACGGTTGAAGGATTAAAGCAGCGTGCCGGTTCGGGGGGCTTCGATATTGGCGACGATTCCCGCTGCAAGCAGAGGTTGCTTCAAGTTAGCTTACCAAATGCAACCTTGAGCTCACTCTAGAACGACGGTACGTGATGAAGTCATGTAGATGTCAGAATGACGTATTAAGTGCTTGGCCCGCAGATGGTGGCTCTGGCTTGGCGGGCTGAAGCGGGATAAAGTTGATGGAAACCGTCGCCTCTCCAAAGGCCAGACCGGTACATGGTCGCTTGCATATGAGGTGTGAGTCAAGTGATGAGCGTGGAACTGTTGTCTCAATGTCTATCAACAAGAGAAGTTCCGGAGCCATATGCCGTAGAACCTGCAGGCTTACTATTTCTTTCTTTGCCCCAGTTAGAAATCAGTTTGACCAGCACTACCTGACGTTACAATCAGTACAGAAACAGAGGCGAAATGGAGTTTACTCTCGTGTTTAGAGAAGGAAGGTGGGCCTTTGAGTAATGGGTTCGGAGTTCGCGGCTGCCGAAGAACTCTTTGCGACAACGTCGCAAGGGGCGATAGGACAGGTAACGCCTATATTAGTGACTGATCTTCCCCACCCCCGCCTTTGCCTGTTCCCCTTCTTCTCCTCCAACTCTACCTAGCTTCACCCTATGGTATGTACAAGAGCCCTTTTCGGCCCAAGCATTTCTATTAGTACTAAGTTCTATTCACAGGTTAGGTTACTGAGAAAATGTACGAAGATGACGGTCATTGAATTTGTGATACTGCGCCACAACCCAGACAACAAATGCTCTGAGATCCTTCTTGAACGCAACAACCCAGACAACAAGAATCCCGCGATGTCTCCCCGGAAGCCGTTAGATTTACCCAAATACACCCCGACAGACAGTTGGGAGGTCGACGTTCCAAGGACGCTGGATAGAATCGCAGGAGGGTACAAATACTACGAGTCGAAAAAATGTGAACATAGAGAGAGATTGGGAATAGTGCTCTTGTTTATTGATGGCTCTGATGCTCAAGCAAGCGAGGGTTATGAGTGGTTTAAACTTATCAATCTTGGATCTATCCGTGACGACATTCAGCTGTTCACATCAATATGGGAGACTGTGACAGGATCCTATCCATCATTAAGGTCTCCAGAATTTCCTCAAGCTCTCTCTAAGAACCTCTTAGTCCTTCTCGGGGATACCAGCTGCTAGTGATGGGGCAATGGCGCGTTATCGTCAGGCTGATGGAGATCACATGACCCGGTTGAGTCCTTGCTTTCGTGCCCGCGTTCCAGGATTTTGAATGTCCAATGATCAACAAGACCCCCGCAATGCTTTTACGGGCGGGGTCGAGTTCAACAGTCCAAAAAGTGTTCAACAGCCATCTAGCATTGGGTGGAGACTAGTTTCCGCGCGAAGAGCGAACGGCTTGGCTCTGCCCCACGAGGACATAGCTCGCGCCAGAGGCTTCCCAGACCAAGTATCCTCCTCCCCAGAATTATGCACATGACGCGTCTCGTATGCATATCGTGGAAACATTCCCTGAAGACGTATTGGGGTCTCAAAAAGTTCTCTATTGGTTTCAGTGGCGCGAGTAGGCGATTGGGTTTATTCGAGGCAGGAGGTAGAGGCAAGCTGAGCTACTTGATGACGCAGATCGATAACTGGGGTTGAGTAACAAACCGATCTTCATCTGGCCTTTGGTGGCTGAACACTAGAAAGCTCAGACAACAACTGAGATTAGAAGCAGGTTCAACACATACATAGTTTATGCGTATTACGTACGATCATCAGGGACGCACATCCAGGAGCCGAGGGCCTTCTCAAAGATAAGGGTCTAAGGTAGCTTGCCAAGGCTGACAAGCAAAGTAAAGAGTTGAACACACCTAGATTAGCGTAGCAGTCAGCAGGAAAAAGTCCACTAATGGCCGACCTTGAGTGCTGAGCACTTGTCTCCAGTACCCACTCCATCCACTGGCCGAAGCTACCTGCCCCACCTCAGCCCCGTCGCAGTCCGCTCAACACAGTCAGTGTTCAACTGTCATAAGCGGACAAAGGCTGCGCAATTTATTCCAACTTGCAACCGAGAACACGACTATACAAAAGTCTACCTTAACTTGGTACCCACAATATCAGCCAGATCCCCGCAAAGTCTGGCTAGATGTAGCGGAAACCGAGGTTTGTCTCGATGTTCAATGAATAAAACTGTCGGTCTACCTTGATATGTTAAAGAGAACGGTTTGCGGGCATCCCTTTCATCTGTTGAACAGAAGTCAACCAAGTCTTTGAACACAGCTGAACGGCGTTGGATCGAGTATTTAGTTTTGGTGGCTCCTATCCATTCGACCTGGACGTACTCAAGTCGCGTCTGAGTTTAGCAGGGCCGACCTGATCTTCATTCGCATTTGCCATGCCGATCGGTGGGTATCTCCCAGAGGCTCTACCCTCAATTTCATTATCCTCGGATATCTCTCGGGTGCTAATTCTAACGCAGTTGGGTTCTCTGTGGTTTCGTTTGGAAGAAGTTGGGGGTTGCTGGCTGGCAAAGGACGAACTCCGCGTTGGTCCCAGATCGAGACCATCAACAGGCGGTCAAGCAGGGATTACACAGGCGGTCAGGGTGATCCTGCTTGACCGCCTTATGACGCGGCAATTTCCTAGGAAATCGAGGTGACCGGAATGGAGTATCCTAATGCTGGCTGTTGCTTGCTCTGCCAGGTGAGCGTATCTCATGGGCGAGACACAGTCGGGTAGAAACAGACACCAATCGTCTTCCTCAAACGATGATAGGCAACTGGAACAGCCATGTGTGGCTTACCTTCAGATTTATCAATGCGTAAGGGTCCCTGACCAAGCTCACCACGTCGTTGATGTTTTGACTCCAATGGAGGGATCCGAGACTTCGTTGCTCGGGTTATTATGGGATGAATGAAGATCCACAAGTCCTCGATCTCAGGCTCATCTGCAGTTTGTAGCAGACTTGGTAGACCAGGCACGACGCCGACTCTTTATGCTCCCGCCATTTAAACCAATAAGAGCTTACGCAGGGGCCGGATCTCGTGTTGAGAATCGAGCCAAGCATGCCATGCCTGGGCATGGTTCCTTGACGGCACTTCTGGGCTAGCTCTAACTTGGCGTTCATGATAATGATGCCAAGCAGGGCTTCATGCTCTAGGAAAATCTGCGAAGAGGTTTAGAAGCACTGCTGGGGGTATACGCAAGGCATAGTGGGATAGAAGTACATGGGTATTTGACAGAGTGCGGATGTTGTATTATATATTATAACGCCATAACCCCTAATGATAAGAACAGAAAGTCCAGGGTACTGCTATCACTCGATGCCAGCGATGGCGACCTGATATCGGAGCCTTTAATCTGAGGTGTCGCGCATATCTCAACCAATTTCGTCTTCGTGCAGCTGGGATCCGACTCCTATGTATCAGCCAGCATGGCAGATAATGGACCCAGCAGCTTCTCAACTGCAGACGCGGCGTAGAGATTATGTTGAACGATCGGAGAGACAAACCTCGGATCGATGATATGCTCCCCGTCCGCATCCTGCGGCTCCATATCCTCAGGCGAGAGATTCGATAGACCCCTCCTGAGCCTTCGTATTGTCGCCCGGCCCCGCTGGATCTCGGCCTTCAATTCCTCTCTTAACACCACCCCGCTGCCATCCATTAGAATCTCGCCATTTGCCACCTCCCCAAGAACCCTCTTCACCCTCGCGACCATCCCCGGCACCCGGACAACCTCCCGATACGTCCGATCAATCAAACTAACAAGTCTACACCCCTTACCCCGCCTATCCTCCCTTTCAAACGCCCTCGCATTAACACTCGCCCACTCCCTCTCGGCAAGAAAGCACTCCTCACAACTAATCAACGCCTCGGCGATAAAAAAACGCCCTACACGAAAACACAATCGTCCTTGCAAACCCACTGAAATGCGCCGTGGCACCCCTCTTCTTGAGTATCTGCTTCGCACCACGAACATGCACCAGCCACGCATCGGGACTCCCCCCCTCAAAAACTTCATAAAACCCCAACAGAATCGTCAAAAGAAGCGTAGTCTGGCATGTCGCCTTGCGCGCGTCCTCCAGCGCAACCCGCATATACCGGAGCAGAACCCCATAGATATACCGGCTCTGCGCGCGGAGGTCGGCGTCCGAGTGGAGCGTCGCCAGGTGCCAGGTTGCGTAGCAGCGGACGACCCACTGGATCGGCGGGCACTGGGTGGCCTGGTCGTCGCGGCTGAAGGCGACGATGTCCTGGTCGAGGCGCTTGGAGAATGCGGCGTAGGTTTCGGGGATCAGGACGCTGCAGAGGCTTGTGTTGAACATTTCGCGGGTTTGCAGGTCTAGCGATTTGGCGGCTAGCGTGGGGAAGTGCAGGGTGTCGTTGGGGAGGGGCCAGATTGATCTACTGGTAAAACGGTGGGGGTATGAGGTTGGATGTTGGAGAGAGTGCCGGCGTGACTGGAGAGAAAGCCGTTTGGCTGCGTCTGTGTCTGGGGACGCGTCGTTGGCTGTTGGCGGTTGGTCGTCAGGCTTGTGGCGCCCACGCGGACAGATGGAGGTTTCTTCGGAAGTCTCGGAACAGCGCTTAGCTGGAAGGAGAAGGGGCGTATTCGACGCCAGCTCACGCGCAGAGCTCCCACGCGCCAGCCGCCGCATAAAGGCATTACAGCCAAGCTCGCGCTTGGAACACGAGGGGCTTCCGCTTCCTGCTTTAATCGACACAGGGAGACTCTGATCCATGCTGATATAAGTGTCTTCTCGAGTTGAGCAAGGTAATGTATGAAGATGTTCTCTGAGGGCAAACCTGAGGCTCAAAGTGGGATTCCCTAGCGGAAGACCGAACGCCTGATGTGTCTCAATCTCGCTTCGCGAGCCAAGAACCCCGCGCCGCGCGCCCAGCGCCCGCCAAGTCCGCCCCATGGGCTGAGTGTGATGGACCATCGAGCCGAGGGACAGTCGGCTCTTCTTCAGCTATGCCTACAGGGTACTACGATGCACGACTCCGCCGACGATCCGGAACGAAGACCAGCTCTCCAGAGCCGCAAGCTGTGCAACGCGCACCGATAAGTCTCCCAAACGCCTGTGAGGAGAAGCGATTTGGCGACACCTCAGCAGACGAAGCCGATGACGATATCTCATCCCTCGGCTCTCCACGCGGAAAACTGGGGACAGCAGACGACGCAAAATCCGGAGGCTCGCGATGGCCTCCATTATCCGTGACGTCGCGCATGAGACGTCTCAGCGGCCAGAGCACATTCACCGATGCAATATTCTCTGCGCCGGCCACGGCCAGTTCGCAAGGGACCAGTTTCAGCCTCGAGGATTCTCTCGCACGACATCCATCGACACCGCCTTCCCTGTCGCAGCACGAAAAGAAGCCTTCCCAACGAGTAAAGGCTCGGGACACGGGGCCGACCCCTGTACCAAAACAACAGCAGCCTCAGCAGCTGGTCCCTTCGTACGACGAACTTTACGGCTGATTGATTATGACTGGTAACGAGAAGCAGGATTGAGACAGTATTTCTTTTCTTTGTTTGCTGGGTTTTGCCTTTCAGACCGACCCAGACCTATATCTGTATCACGGATGATGTGAGATATGACTGAACAACCTTGCCCTGGGAAATGGGCACCTTAGACAAAGCCAAGCCAGATTCATCACACAAGATCGGTCCCTGTCCGATGAACCCGCTTGATTAATACTTCGCCAAGTAAACTAGACCCCTCCATAGAAAACGAAGAGGCGAGAGCGTTCCGTGACGAGGATTTTCTTCACTGCTTCAACAAAGTGACATCTCAGCCATGGAACGTCCTCTTCCAATGAATCCCATCGCCTAAGCGGCAGCTCCCCGTTCTCCCCATCTAGTCCGAAAGCATTTACAGATCCCGTGTTGCTGCCCCCATCACAAACTACTGCGAGTGTCTTAGCCAACAAGATCGAGCGACCGTGCAGAGCATCAACGCTTTCGAAAAGAGGGATCAATTTGGGCGAAGCCTTCGGCGAATAACATGCGGCAGACATGTTGCAGTCAAGCTGCAGGCTTGGCCACATCACAATCCCCGCCAACGCCCCAATCCCCCGTCACGCTCGTCACACTTGAGTTCTCGCTTCGATTTTCTAGATTTTGTCTCCCATCCCGTCGTTGGCGCTCCCTTGCCCATGTTCTTGATTAGCTGGAAGCAGCGAGCTCGATGACTGGATGTCCGGCCCGGTGAGGAGGGGCCCCTTTTCAGGCTGCAGTAGCGCCCCCGAAGCAACTCCAGCACGTCTTGTTTAGGACGCTTGAATCTTGAGGCTCTGAGTATGAACCATAACCGGTTGTCTGGAACGGATTGTCGAGGACATGATCCGCATATCGATGGGTGGTAGCGCCTCCTCCAATGTCTAATAGCCTCCCATACGACCCACCACCAGGCCCTGAAGCAAAACTATTTCTAGTACACTGCCGTTCGTGCATCGGGGCCGCAGAGCGGGGCGAAACGTCAGGATCTTCCCGTCGTGCACTATCCAAAGGCAACCAGGGTGGCCCTAATTATGATTTCATTAAGTCATAAGTCATATGGCGAAGGAAACCCCGGTGCTACGTACTTGGTTTGGACGAGGTCGCGTGGCTCCTGGAAAGCATAGAATTGCGATACATGAAAGCAAAAAAAAAAAAAAAAAAAAAAAAAAATGGGGAGCTCGTTCAAATGGAAATCTAGAAAACTTTCCGCAGCAGTATGTGCTTCGAGTATTGCTGCATAACCAGTAATTTGCCTCGCTTCCAAGGATGCGGTCATGGCGATGCGACTTGGAGAAGTAGTTCTTGGCAAGAGTTTCAGCCATCTATATTTATAAGTACTTGCAGAGCAGTATACCGAAAAGAGCCCACTTACACTGTTTCTCCAATATCCTTGGGAAGAAGGAAAAGAGTCCCGGGACCCCCTAAATCCTGCGAGAGCAACTCGTACCTTTACCCCCCCCATCAATCCACCTTCGTAGATAACGAACAACATCTAACTTCTGAAGTTCTTTACATCTCCCTTCCTCCTGAATGGCTACGGGGCCTGTCAATAAGACCAAATCTGCAAGGGCAAGGGCGCCGTCAGTTGACAGTCCAGCGTTCACGCAAGCGACGGACAATTGGAACAGCAAAAGATAATAAAAGTGTCGAGATATCCTGTCAACTGTCCTGAGAAGAAGTAAGGCAAAATAATCAGATATCTGAGCGTGGGTATGGGAAGCGGTCTCGCGAAAGCTCTTCCATATCCTTATGCACATCTTGATGTCGGCTGAAATCTCAATGGGCGTCATTTGATCGGCCGCACGAGTCTCCGTCTTTGCGTTGTTCTCTGAGACACCAACGGAGAGGTGCGAAGTCAGTGTTAAAGGCACCAGGCGTTGTCCTGGGTCAGGCCAAAGATCTCCCGTGTGGGAGCAAAGGCTGGCAAATGGCACTACCACCAGCTTGTTGATGTCCGGCGATGTAGCGGCCATACCCGGTCAGTGGCCTGGGTGGTTGGTCTGTTACTTTTTGATGGCATGGAGTATTCACACTACCAGATGGTGATCGAGGGGTGCCCATGGCACCTCAGAGAGGCCATGTCGTATAGCCAGAAAAGGTTGATTTGCCATCTTTGTTCTCCGTGCGACCGTCTGTGCCCTTCCTGCCGCAGGGGTGGCCTGTTTACATCAACTCACTCGACAGGGTGATGCTACAAGACGCCATCAATTGCCTGCGGTAGCACTTTAACCCTGTCCATAAGTATGCGGTGCGCGCTGCCCACCGCTTTACAAGGGCACTAACCCAGTGCTTATGCATTTAATTGTTTCTCCTCTTGGGGTACAGTATCTCTGAATTGCCCCGGATTTAAACAGTCCTGCGGCAGATTCACATGCTTGCGCTCGTCCCGTATCAGTTCAAAGCTCTACGATAGTTGTGAAGGCAAGTCGCAAGCACCTCGCTCACAGCCCGCGAAATCCGTCCAGACGACATTCATTTCCTGCACGGTGCATGCCCAGGTCTAGTTGGTCGGTCCCAGCAGGACGGTAACCAATCTGCTTGGCCACCTATTCTGGTCTCGTGTTGCCCCAAGTGGGGTTAGTTCGTGGTTGCGCGGGTGGCAAATATAGGACGCGGAAAGGGGTTTTGTTTCCCTCCCTCCAGCAGCTCAGGCATAAGTGACGGCAGGATCTGATCCTTCACCCGAATAGAGAGGATGGAGCATCGTGCCGTAAAACTAACCCCAAGGCAAACAAATATTTCTAGTCTGACACTCGCCATTCAACTGACCAAATCGGGTCGATTGATGGGCAGGTGAATTCACATCCATTCTCGATATTCCCAACAGAACCAACGCGGTTGGTTCGGTTGATTGGCCTCTATCACCAACAGTGCCATCAGACGACCGTCAGGCCAACCACTCCGCCCAGAGATTAGTAGACGCTGGGTTCAGTCCCTACGTTATGCCC
>CDMC01000030.1:147283-162096 GCA_001511075.1 Aspergillus calidoustus | reverse complement strand
AGGCCACTGGGGGACGACAGCAAGCGGCCGTTGTTCCATCTCGGTCCGCTCCCTGTCCTCGCTATATCACTACTCGGCAGATTTACGCCGGCATGCACGAACTCCGTTCGGCAGAGAACCGCCTGGCGCGCCGGAACATATTATCGGCCAAAGCAAACGCAGCATCAAGGCTCCCAGACAAGTCTAAAGGTGTGAAAAAGCCAGGTGTCCACAATGGGATTGATCTTTCACCACAGAACACAAGTGAGACCACGAAGAATGCACATGCCGGACGTGATGCTGACCACCCAATGTTGTCCCAGAGAAACTCACCCGGTCATTCCAGCTCACCCGGAGACCAACCCGCTCCACAAACCTCGTGTGGCACATATCCGTGCCTTCCAGCGCACCCACCGCCTTCGTCTTATGGGTGCGCCACGTATTCTTCGTCGCCACGTATTCTTCGTCGATTTTAATATTATAACTTTTTTATATTATTTTGACTACACAACATGCCTAAATCTCCTGAATTTAATGAATCCCGCTTGCTTGAAGCTATCGCCACGGCTAAAGCACAAAAAAAACCAAATTACGCGAAGATTGCGCGTGAATTTAATGTCTCTTGTAGTACATTAAAAACGCGCCTTCAAAAAGCGAAAGCACCAACTACACCAACCACGTCAAGTAAAAACCTTCTACAACCATGGCAAGAGGAGGCCTTGATCCAATGGATTGTACAGATGCGGAAATGGAACCTCCCACCTACGGCTTCAGTCATCGCGGCTTGGGCAAACCAGGCGCTTGCTCGCGCGGGCCATCCAGACAAGAAGGTTAGCAAGATGTGGCCATACCGATTCGAATCGCGCGTACCAGCACATCTAGGGCTTGCTCCAGTGAAGCAAAGGACTAAGGAATTAAGGAGGATACAGGCTGAAGATGCTGGCTTGCTTGAATACTGGTACAACCAGCTGAAATTGCTTCTTAATGGGGTCCCTGCTCGTCTTGTATACAACTTCGACGAATGCGGCTTCCAACCAGGTCAAGGCCGTGCGCGAAAGGTCTTTGGATCAAAGTCTTCCTGCCCTGACCTCGCAGAGAGCGAAAAAGGCGAAAATATTACAGCAGTTGAATGTATTAGCGCGGATGGTTGGATAATGGCCCCATTCTTTATATTTAAAGCTGCTGGCAGCTATATGGAGGCCTGGTACAACGGCAGTGAGGCGCTACCACTGGATACAATGACCGCGATATCCCCAAATGGTTGGATATCTGATGAGCTAGCGCTGGCCTGGCTAGTTCAATTTGACCGCGCTACAAAGGATCCCAATCGTACGAAGCAAGGCGAGAAGCGGTATCTAATATTTGACGGCCACGGCGCGCACCTTACGCTTGAATTTCTACAATATTGCAAGGATAGTGATATTATTCCCTTTGGTTTCTTGCCTCATATAACACATCTATGTCAACCTCTTGATGGCAAGCCCTTTCTTGCTTATAAGCAGCAATTCCGGCTCGCGAATAATGAATTATCCTTCTGGGGTGGTCAGCCATATGGGAAGGCAGAGTTCTTACAGATCATTCAACCAATCCGCGAGAAGGCCTTTACACAGCGAATTATTCGAGAATCCTTTAAAGATCGTGGGATCTGGCCGGTTAATGGAGAACAAATCGTCAAGCAGCTTGCCAACGAAGCAGAACTCCCAGATATAGCTCTCCCGGAAGGCCTCCGCGAGACTACACCACCACAATTACTATCTTCCAGCGTTGAAAACAGTCCTCCAGCAACAATTGAAGCACTTACAAGGAACCAGGCGAAGATTATGCGCGATCTAGACCTCCTCTCAGAGAAGACGAAGCGGAATTTAACAAAGGTCTTTCACCACTAGATGATGAAGCTGGAGGAGCTACAGATGACCCAGCAAGCAATCTGTAGAATTAGGGCCGCAAAAGAGCCAAAATACCGGAATAATACAAAGCGACAGATTAAGGTTCTTGGCAGCGACGGGATACTAAGGGTTCAAGATGCTATTCGGTCAATTAAGGTCAGGAAGGAGAAAGATCTTGCGCGCGAGCAGAAGAGGTTATCCAAGCAGTTCAAAAAGGTCTATGGATGGGAGCCCACCACGCGCTCAGAGGAGTCAATTCAGCAAGGAATTGAAAACGCGATACGTGCAGAAGAGGCAGGAGAAGACTTTTATATTGATAAATAGATGTTGTGGTTGTTAAATAGCTTCAAATACTAGAAATCGACGAGGAATATGTGGCGACGAAGAATACGTGGCGCACCCAAACCGGCGAGGCGGTTTGGGTGGGCAGAAAGGCACGGATAGTCTACAGTCTAGCTGGCCGTAAGGGACATTTAAGATCAACTCAAGCTAGGCAAAGGGAATAGGGTATTTACTTCCATCGGACTATATAGGTTTACTGTTACGGACCTAATGGATATGATTGATGTACCTTTAGAACCGAGGCAATGTAGTTAACTGATTACACTTTGCGTATATCAGTATGCACCCCCGAAGCAGCTCCCCCTTCTAAGACCATCTCGAGGATCAAGGATGTGATATCTATAAAGCTTCTTAGTACTGAGATCCATCACATTGGGCGAACTTGGTAAAGAGTGTCCTGAGCTGCCAGGCGTCCGTGTATTGTAATACGCACAGACATTCCTCCCGAGAGGGAGAAGTTCGTTCCACAGACGTCACTTGTCCGACTCGAAAAACTCGTCCCATTGTGACCGTGCGCGGCGCTCTCGGGCGCTCAAGGCATGTATGTCGTTGCGCAGGTCATCTGCAATCGTAGAGACGGATTCTGGTTCCTCGAATGCATTGGAGTGGTAGAGATCCAGCAGCTCGTTCGACGTCTGGAGGATGAGATCTTGACTTTTCTTCAGGAGAGTGTAGCATGTACGATAGTGTGCATTTTGGCCTTGCTGGCGGCCAATCCGACGGACAATCTCGGCAATCTCGTCCATCTCATATGTCCTGGGAGCGATCCGAAGAAACGTTAGAGGGGGATCGTAGTTATTTGCTGCTTGCACTCCCAAACGTACTTTTGACCCGAAGAATGCTGCGCAGTAGCACGGACCATACCGTCCACGGCGTTGCCCTCAAATACAGAACCATGCTGTAGGGCAAAGCGGAGGCGATATTTATGCGGCCATGGTTAAATCGCGGACTAAGTCCTGAATTCAACACAAGGTAATGGGCTTCTAACGTACGTGAGAGCCGAGACAGGGGTTCCCCTTGATTTTGGACGGCCATCCATCTCAATGTCAATTGCAAGACATTGCACCAGCAACGAGGGTTACGATATAGGTTTTTCGACTCCTATTGGGGACGGCTATAAATATCAATGCGTCGCTCCCGAATCTCGCTTTTTATCCTGCGTCCGACTGCCCTGTCTGCTGCGGCTGTGCTGTGATTACTCGCAAAATGGATACTGCCGTAGGTATTTGCCTCCTTCAGCAGGTGCCTCGCTTACTGTGACCAGGACGCCCTCCGTGTAATCTGCGAGCTCAGCGTGCGGGCTCTGCGCGCCCACCGGGAGCAACAGAAGCACACCAAAGAGCATCGAAACCTCCAAGAGGCGTTGCAGCATACCACTTCGGACTTGGAAGAGACGGTCGACTTGGCCGGTCTTCTCTACGACACCAATCAGCGGATGGGAACGGTGATTGACTATCTGTTGAAGGAGCGGGGTACGGCCCCCACTTGGGAATCCCAATCCTTTGAGATCATGCTAGACCGTGTGCTCAACCAGCTTGAGAGCACCGAAGGAGATCGAACGGTTGGGACTAAGTCTCCGACCTCGGCAGAGGACGTCACCATGGCCGAGAATCCTGCATCAACAGGGGATTCGCCCGGGGTGTCAGGTCCGAGATCCGATTTGGCAGATTTAATAAGGTCCTTATAGCTCTCGAGGCTTACAACAGTAACGAAGGGCTGGCGGCGGCTAGACCGTTCATGTCAGAATACTAGATTGATATTTATAACACCCAAGGTCTACAACAAGAGTTCAAGTCTCGGTTATCACTTACAGGTGTGTGGATGTGAGAGTGACTTCGAAAGCTGACTTGTACCCAGACAGCAAGTGGTTGAGAATGTCGATATTGCCACCCATGTATCGTAATCTGGCTAAACCTTAAGGGCTGACACTCCTATCATCCAAGCAAGGCAGGTGTTTCCTAATCTCCTCTATGAACTTGTTACAAGCGATGCCGCACCGTGATAAGATAAATCGACGTGCAGCTAAATCAATATTGATAGCTATCCCGCATGTATCGCTAAGCGGGCCTAAAACCTCCATTAAAGCTCGAAGACCTCGTAAAATATCCCGGACAGATGTTGGAAGTGACTGGAACGTGTCCATCGTGCGGTATAGTGCATTGCTGGCGCTAAAGGCGAAAGTAGCCAAGGTTGATGGTGTGTAGTCCAGACTGGGAGTGTTTTCTATGGCCGTGATTTACTTATCTGATAAAAAGCATGAGAGAAGGTGCTAGTTATTACTTAGTAATTAATAAGATAAAGCTCTTACTAAAGTTTTCCTAGTGCCTATTAACCAAGAAGAAACCAAACCTGACTTGGCGGGTGAATTATGCTAAACGATTCACGTGATGTACCCTAGAAATTAGATGTGACTTGCTAAGAAGCTAGTAGTTTACTTTCCCATTTATCTCTTTTTAGGATGCATACGAACCACAAAACTGCATACTCGATCTAATCCCGTTCAGCCGCGTCCTGGGACCTGGGTTGACTGCTGTTCAATAGTTAAAAGGGATGCCCGCAAACCATTTTCTTTAATCGAATATTAAGGTGGACTAATAATTTTGTTTATTAAACATCAAGACTAACCTTGGTTTCTGCTACATCTAGCTAGACTTTGCGGGGATCTGGCTGATATTGTGGGTATCAAGGCAAGGTAGACTTTTGCATGGTCATTCTTGGTTGTATGCTAAATTTATTGCACAGCTTTTGTCTGCTGATGACTGTTGAACACTGACTAACTATGTTGAGCGGAAGGTGGGTCAGGTAGATTCGGCTAGTGGAGGGCTTGTCTAGGCGGACAAGCAAAGAAAGAGTTGAACACATCTTGATCAGCGTAGATAATTAGCAGGAAAGAATCCACCAACGACCCACATGGCTAACCAGCGCAGACAGACTGACCCACCTTCCCCGAGTGCTGAACACTTCGTCCCTGCTCGAGTCCCGCTTCTTCCACTGAATGGATCCACCTGGCCCACCACCTCGGCGCCATCGCACGCCATCGCAGTCCACTCAACACAAGGTCAGTGTTCAACAGTCGTAGAATAAACCTAGCAGACAAACGCAACGCAAACAAGGCTAGCATCGTCCGCAAACTCAGATGGTCGGCAGGAAACAGTCAACCCTGCCATTCGGCATTGTTGAACGCTGACTGATTAAGAAGACCGTCGGTTCCTGAATGTGCGCCCCTGATGATCGTACGTAATTACCCTAAACTATGTTTATGTGTTGAACCTGCTTCCAATCTTGGTTGTTGTCTAAGCTTTCAAGTGTTTATCCACCAAAGGCCGGATAAAGATCAACTTGTTACTCAAACCCAGTTATCAGTCTGCGTTATCTAGTAGCTCACCTTGCCTCTTACCTCCTGCCTTCCTCGAATAGACCCAGTGGCCTATTCGCGTCATTGGAACTAAATAGAGAACTTTTTAAGACCTCAATATTTCTTCAGGGTATGTTCAATTGTTATGCACACGACGGGCCATGTGCACAATTCTGGGCAGGAGGGTACTTGACCGAGGAAGCCTCTGGCGCGAGCTATGTCCCCGTGGGGCAGAGCCAAGCCAAACTTGTCTCCACCCAATACTAGATAGATGGCTGTTCAACATTGTTGAACACCCTTTTTGACTGTTCGAACTGTCAAACGTTTGTTGGCTGCCTGAACACTTTTCGGACTGTTGAACACCTTTTGACCGTTAATCTCAACCCCCACCTGTAAAAGCATTATGCGATACTCATTATATTCTTTTTTTTTTTTTTATGGAACCCTTTCATTCGCCATCCAGTATTGCGCGACAGCCAAGGTTTAGATAGATTTGGTTACAAACTTATAAATACCTTCCTTATTCCTCTCCCAAAACGTCCTTTGATTTTCTATGGTTATCAAAGAAAACAGGCATTATATGCTTCAAATCCCTGAACTCTCTTTAAGTCTTCCAATTATGTACTCCGGTAGCGGCCTGGTTGAGCCTAACAGCAGATGTCATTTCCCATCCAATCCAATTTCCCATCCGAGCCTCATGATAACATCCTCTATGCCACCTCCCCCGGGGTTTGCAATCCCACCAACCTATTTCGGTCAAGGTATTGTGATGCGGTGACTTAACTATTAGGCTATAGCTAACTAATTAATTTCACAGTTCCAATAATAGCACAGCCGCAGCCTCATGCTTGACTCACGTACCTTTGATTGGTTGCAGTTGCTAAAAGTTGTGGACGGGCTGTTTGTGTAGATGATGTCTGTAGGATAGGTACAACGTATTAGTCCTCGCCACAAAAACGTAATAAACTTCTTCCGCACCTTTCGTTTTGCAGCCTCTGAGACTTTAGAAGAAATGATGGTCGTAAACTATCCGCACGAATTCCACCTTCCTTACCCCGCTATTTAAGCCAACCTCCTCTTCAAAAGAGTGCTGAGCTAATATTGACAGGTGGGTAAGGTGTGCTACTACTGATTAGCCAAAAGATGCATACCCATGCTGATTCCTCCTGCGGTTATCTGCAAAGGGCATTCATTCAGAGCCAATGGCAGTAGAGGGCGAAAAAAGCGCTAACAGGACTGATCAAGGAGCTGGCAAAAGCAGCATCAGTTGTTCCTGGGCAGTAAGTATATAATAGCCTTATTTGCGAATTAATCAGCCGGTCTCCAGTACTTATCTCCATGTTTTGTTTTATCCTCTAACGCCACTGTTAAACATGCCCCGCTTTGAACAAGTTTGAGAAGTAAAAGTGGGGTTTCAGATTCTGGATCCAGTTGCTACGCGATTCGCTGTCACTCACCAGGGCCAATGCGGCCCAAGCCCCTCTTCGTGTAGCTGGCTCATATTATAGTAAGCGCTAAGTGCCTAGTTACAGCTTATAATTGGCGACCGAGGGGGCTCAACTGACTCTTTTCATTATATACTCGGTAAATCACTTGAAAGCCGCTTTACTCTCCATAGTTAACGAAGTCCGATGACAAAGACGGCACACAGAGTTCAATATTTACAGTTCGTTTTGAGAATGTAATGGCAAATTCAGGCACAAATGATGTTAGTTCTGGGTATGTTATGTTGCCTGTCCTTTGAATCTTGAGGCAGTGGAACTGCCTGAGCGAAATCTCCTCATCATAGGATAGGTCCGTTTCCATGAACATGTATGTCCGCGAACGCCATTTTCAGTGATCTAGCCTTCAAGCCTTAAGGCTAGTAGTATAGTATTCTTGAGCAACTTCTCTTTTGACAGAACCTGCTTACTCATCCAATCGCGGCCACATCCCAGGATACTGCCTCGACACCGCCTTCAAAAGATACTCTCCCAGCAATAGCCAATTAGAACGATGCAAAATAAGCCGAGTGCAGCTTTTATTAGGATTTGTCTTCCTTCAGCATCCGGAGTAAACGACAGGTCGAGCAACTTTTCGCAATACCAGGCCTGGGTGTCCAAAGAGGCCCTTGGCTGAGCACAAGGTGGTGTCCCGGCAAACTCCAGGTGACTAGTCCCTCCAGAATCCACTTCTGTCGTCCTCAAATCTCTTCGATCGAGCTGCCCCACGTTCTTTTTCTCGGGCGGTTATCACGAAGATGAAAGATCCAGAATTAAAAGTCGTCAGGGCACATGCAGCTGGTACCTAGGCAGTGCTCAGCCACCCAATTCAAATGAGGAAGTTGCGTTGAGTCACAGCATTAAACATCGACCATGTCCTTCTATTCTTCCCACTCTCCTCCGCCAGTTGTTCGCTTAATAACTAGATAGCTGACTCTGTTCCATGATATCCTCATTACGAAAGACGGCTCCAGCGCCAATCAAGAGAAGCGGAAGTGAGAGAAAGTAATTATCATTTTTCTCTTTTGCCACGAAAATGGGGTAACTAGATATTCTTGCCTGCAGGTACTCCTGCACACAAACGACGTCCTCACCGACCGCGTACGCCGGCCACTTGATTGGCCCTCATAGCACAAGTATCAGGCGTAGCCCTGCTCCTGAGGCGGCACATTTGAACAAGGATACTTCCGGTCAAGCTGAAAGGAACGGAAAGGAACGTCGCAGTGGATGCAGCAGAAAGGCATGGATCCCGCCTAGCGACCAAGCTGCCAGACTCGCTCGCCAACTTTTGCGGCGCAGTAGGTCCAACAATTGGAACAACGAACCCAACACGGCCAACGCTCTCCACAGCCGGCGTCAGGTCGGCGTCAGGGTTCGGTGTGGGCTCAGTGGGCGGACCCCGGACGAGGGCTTAAAAGATGCTGAGTCCCTAGTATCCCTAGGTAATAAATGACTTGAACCCAAATTATCTCTCCCTGGTTGGCTCCGTGCTCCATTTTAGGATACGGTCTAGAGCTGCTGGGCATTGTCAAAGAAAGACAAAGAAAATTGGCAAATCGGAGCAATGTGACCTGGTTATTTTATTTCCATAATTATTATTCTTCCCATAATAATTATAATTATTGTGAGCGTCCAAGCACAAGGCTAGCCACTATCTACTGCCAGCGCGCCAGCGCTAGCCTTGCCTAGACATATCGCGTTTCTTTCTTCTTTCTTCTGCTGCTCCCTGGTTGCTTGTTTCTTTCTTCGTAATCCTCTTCGCCCCCTCACTCCGTTCTCTTTCATTGCTTCTCGCCCGTTGCCTCTTCCATTCATCTCCGCCTTCTCCTCTTTGGCTTTCTTAATAAATGTCTTACGATCGAGTTCTCCCCAAGCCTGTTGCTCAGCATTATGATTCACCCCAAGTCTCTCTATCAAGGCCAACCAGCAACCTACTCGAACACAAGATCATGAACGACGACATTGTCATGGCCGAGCATCGGCCAGAGCCTGTCCCTACTCCCTCTTATCGTTACGCAGAGAGTCTGCCTAAGGTCAACCTGCTGTCGCTCCATCGGTCCAGAGTTGGCGGGAACCAGGCGTCTCCTTCGCCCCCAACTCCCCTCGAAGCTCCCAGACCAGCCACTGCTCTGTCGTCCAAGACCGTCCTGTATCGAGACCAGTCTTCAGTGTCCGAGCGTTCATCGTCTTCCAGCCCAGTAAAGTCGGCAGCTCCCACTCAGCCACCCAGTTCTGTCTATGTGAACCGGACCACAAGATTGCTCGACCACGTAATTGTATGTTCTTCTCTCAAGAATGAGAGCTGTGAGCAACTTGCTGACTCTTGTTCACCCTTCAGGTTTCATTCTCTACCGTCAGCATTATCAGGCAGCGGTGGTAGCCCAGAACCCAGGTCTGGCTCATTCAGATATCTCCAAGATCATTGGCGAGCAATGGAGAAAGCTCCCTCAGGCAACCAAAGATGAGTGGAAGAATTTTGCAGAGGTAATTGCAAACCGGGCTGCAGTAGTTCTGCATCGCTGTTCGCCTTGCTAATGAGGCCGGTCTAGGAGGAGAAAGCAAGGCACCGACAACAGCACCCTAAATACCAATATCAGCCCCGCCGTTATGGTCGCGATGGGACTCCAAGAAGCTTCAGCTCATAGATCAGTCATAACCCACCAGGTTTAACCATCTGCAACCGATGTGGCGGTCGTATCATGAACTCGCCCACCTCCCCAGGCACTACTTTTAGCGGCTCGATGGCGAGTGGGAGACATTCAGATGCGCCACTGCCGAGGGGTTATAGTTCCGACCCAAGGTCAATGAAGGCTGAGACCCAGGGAGAGCCGCGATCGTCTCGGCAGCGTCAGTGGGATGAGAACGGACCCCAATCGCCAGACTTGAAACGACGACGGACCAGCCCTCATCTGCCATACAGAACAGACTATCATCGCGATAGGAGCCCCACAGGCGCCCCATACTCAATACCATCTCACGCAGGTCGGTCAGAAGTATAAGCGCACGAGGACTTGCCCAGACAATGCAAGCACAACGAGGCCTTCGTCCAGTGGAAGAACATCCGGGCCCGGACCCAAGCCTAAAATTTCTGCCGTTACAAACTTCAGCCTCCGTGGTAGATTCCATCACACCCGTCTCCGCTTACCCGCAGGAAGGTATGATTGCAGAGGCAGCAATAAAAAGCATTCCATTCCTGGGTAGGATCAAGCTTCTTGCCAAGATAGCACCACCTTTACCTTTTTCCGCGGAGGGGATACTAGACGCCGAGGCCCTGTGATCGCAGTTGATGGACGAGACGCAACATTAGTGAAGACCATTACGAAATATCTAAGTCACGCTTTGAGTAATGAAGGAAAGTTCTACACCCGCATTTTCGAAGGTCCTGATAGTCAACCTGGCCGAGAAAGCAGCACAGAACCGGAGGAAATGAACGAAGGTGCCGTCGCGTATATCAGACTTATCTGGGCATGGTATCACATATCGGACGAAGTAAAAAGCTTCGTCAAGTTGAAAGCTCCGCATCGCTCCTTCTGAGATGGTTGTTGCTGTCCCTTCCGTCGTCTCACCTGATCAGTCATGTGGTTCGTGCCCCTGCCAAGCAATATAACCAGTATGTAAGATGGCCTTTCATTTGGCTGGCTCACGCGTCCTCCACAAACAGTCACTTCGCCCTGACGCGTTCCAACGGGCAATCCTTCGCGTCACTGACCAGGCATGTCATCGCGTATTTTCGTTCAACGTCCCGGAACCTTCAAGATGAGGTCGTCTATCATGTGAATATTCCCTTCTATTTCCCCGGCCCCGCTTCGCCCGCCTCCGCAGATTTCGAGACGTGTCCTCAAACGAGGCAGGGCAAAGCCAGGGAGCAAAGAATGCTATCCAAGGGACTCAGACCGCCGGACAGCCAGGAAGGCGCCTAAGGGCGGTGGACCGCGTCTGACCAGAGCTCCTTCAACTTCAAACACCATTCAATCTTGCCCTCGTTAGCTGTTTTCCACCCACCCCCGGCAGTAAGTGCTTCCTGGATCACTGACTGACGCTCTGAATCGACCGCAGCTACACGAGAGACGGCCAAGCGTAAGGCTGGCGATCGGATGGGCAGGGTTCACCTCTAGTAACAGGCCCTGTGAGAAATATCAATATCAGACACGATTTCCGGTCGCATGATTGCAGAATTTGTGGCAGCCATCTCGACATCCGCTGGAGATCATCGGAAATGCCCTGAGCTCTAGTACTCGGGTGCCAGGTGCCGCACGCGACACAACGGGCTGTGACACCAGGCTGTCGTCCGCGCGAAGCGTTTGCCCGAACGAAGATGACTGTTTGCACTCAGGCATGGGTAGCCGCTATTTCGATCGTCAGGTCAGATTCGGCCGACTGTCCGGCATAAAATGACCGCCAGTCGACAGCCTGAACCGTTGTTTGCATCCACTCTCGCACCGCAATCGCAACATGAACTGGCGAGACGGGATTTGGTTATGGGTCTTGTGCAAGCTTGGAGTGCACACTTCCCTGGCCTCGAGGTATGCCCACTTTCTGGACAGCCCGCCTGACGTGCCCAGCGTCCCGGACCAAGATGGCCCTATAAACCACCGGCGCGTCACGTACGTGTCACGGGTCCCTGATTCCAGGGTCGGCTTGGCCCAAGCCCGGTCCCGCCGAGGCGCTAATGCACCGGTCTCGTCGGCTGCACCGTCTGGCCGGTTACGATGCCAACGTTGCAGCGGCCTGCGTTCGCGGACCTACCATTGCCGACACTACCGCGATCCAATGGCGTATCCTGCGATAGGAGTTTGTTTCTCGCCGTCGGACGGGCTGCGTAAACGCGAGTACGCTGAAGGAGCAGATAACTGTGGACAGTGGCGCTATGGAACGTGCGATTGCGGAATTACCGGGCTGGAGGAATGCGTTGGACCGGGGGTGACCGTTGTTGCGCGAGGGATGGAAGTCGATTATGTTAGCACGGGTGTTCGTCAAGACCCATTGGACGTGGCTTCTGGATGGTCCCGCAGTGTCGGCCACCGTTGTGTCAGCGTTCGACCACCGATGACACGGCTCAACGTCAAGATCCAGGAGCCGGAGGTCATCGCTCAAGTTGGGCTGAACGATCGCCGTGACCTGGTTGCGGATCGACTGTCGAGCACAGATTGGAGTCAGTGATCCGTTAGCATGGCTTCATCGGACGCATCAGCTTTTCCCAAACCTCGAAGTGGGTTCATACCGCTGACCGACATACTTCCCCGACGCGCTCAGGTATGTCCTTATCGTCTGTGCCACATCTACAGACCTTTTCATGAATCGAACCCTCGCGCCCGGGTTCCGCGAGGGCTCATTCTTGCGGTTTCGACGGTAGTAGAGGACGAATCGGAGGATCTATCACGGTCAGCCTATGGATCGCGGGCTGGTCGGCGGTTGTGGTACCTTGAATTCTTGGCGATCGAGGTTCAGCAAATGCTGCATGTTCACCCCTGTCAAAGAACGATCGGTCACTTTGGAAGATGTCCAAGGAGCGGCCAGCGCAAGTACGGCTTGAACAGCAATGTAAAGACCGGCGCAGTTGAAGGATTCTAATATAATCTCAGCGGTGTTTTCACGGTTCTCCGGGGGGTTCAGAGGCTATGCGCAGGATACAAGTCGGTGGTTTGCTTAAACGATCATAACAGCATATTAAATAGGTAGCAAGCTGGAACTCACATGTTTCGGTGAGTAGGAAGTGATGATCCTCGGGCTCGACGTGCAGGTACTTGAAGATCGAGTTCGACCAGAACTGCTCCATCTGATCCCAATTCTCGATCTGACCATGGCGAATGGGGTAATTGATGCCGTTCCAGGGCCGCTGGCAGCGGACAGAGCCTCATCGCCAACGAAGAAGTCCAAGTCCTCCGTACCACGCTTCGCGAAGAGATGTGAGCTTCCACCACCCCAGGCCAAAAAGGAAGGTTTATTTGCGACGGCGGGTCGTGAACTACCTCCAGCACTTCCAGCACCCGCCTTTTCAGCAATTACGGTCGGGAAGACGAACGAGGGGGAGTCGTTACCGGCGAATCCTGAGGGATGTCAACTCTGGGAGTTCAGTGCGGGGGATTGTCCGGGAAGGCGGAGGAAGATGGGATGTACCAAGCTTTGAATACCCAGTTCCGCTAAACAATAGAAAATATACAGTTAGCTGCAGTTCCGCGCGGTGTTTCTTTGTCTATAACTGCTGTGGGAAATGACATACTTGTCCAGTTTGGGAAGCCATGACAGGCGATTCGGGGGGCACACACACTGCCCCTGGCTACCAATTCGCGGGACAAATAACGACGAGGTAGGTCTGTATGAGCAGGCAGACCTGGAGGCTGGAGAGAACAAGAGACAGAAATTATAGGAAGCTGGGGTGGTTGGGGAACAAGTATGGACAGCGACGACATGTCTGCGTGTACAAGGGTCATACTATGGAAACTTTCAGGGAATAGTTCTTATGAGACGCCACACAGGCATCGTACGAGGTGATTTGTTGATTGTTCCTAAACACAGGTATATGCATCGCCAGAAACGCTGCAGGCTGTTTGACACGAGCTGTGGTATTCCTATGTGCCCCGGACATCGCAGACAGAAATCTGATTATCTTGGCACCTGTATGTGTTAGGTTTACACGGGGTGCCGGTCGTAGTCGGGCTATTAGCCGGGCTGTGGGTTATGTTGGCGCTAATTGGGGCACCACTCGTGGTAGGGGTAGCTGACGAGGGAACTGGACCATCACACTCCAAAACGCCATCTCGATTAGTGAGAAATTCATCTACAACGGAGTTAGTTCTGTATTCAGCGTCGGCCGACAGGCATGCCTGACCTAACCGATATCCAGCGGAAGAGCCTCCATTGGCCCAGCGGATGTGACACGTCGCCAAGTGTTCCTCCGCGTCATAGTCACAATAATCCCAGCGGCAAACTGAATTGAATCGAGAATAGCAGGCGTGACAGTCTTCAAGGTTGATAGATGCGTCAACCCAAGACTTATCGATTCCGCGGCATGATGCTTCGAGAATTCCGGTGTTATTAAGTACACGGATTTCATTGCACGTCTGCGAAAAGTTTTGGGCTGCAGCCAGAGCGAAGAAGAGAAAAAACATGCTCAGAACTTCTTGGAATATGGCTGGCTCTGGAAGACGTCCGTTTCCGGGGAAATATAAGAGAAGCCGAGAGCATAAGCGTGAATGCTAATTCAAGCAGTGCCTAGAAAAAGCAGCGTTTGCAAAATATAAATTGTTCCGTATTTCGCCGCTCAAATTCCAGGCAGGCTAGAAAACTCCATGATCAAGCTCATTAGCTTAATCCCAAAACTCCTTGATATGAACCAGCGAGTGCGGGGCGGTGAAGGGGACGCTATAAACAAGAAGCCACCGCAACATAATGAGGTCCCAACCCTGGTGATGTTTGCAGTCAATATCAATAGAATGGTCAGAAGCATCTAGGTTGACGGCCCTATGACCGGTAGGTTTGTTGTAATATGTCAGGCTTGAAGTTTGATGGCTAAAGCGCTGGACACTGAGTTTGCCTGGGCTCACCCCCTAGCGCGACTGCTGTTGGCAGACAGAATGGTCTACACTGAAGTAAACCCAGTGCAGACGGTTGGAGAAGAGACATTGTTCTTGAGGACAGCGGACCCAACCAAAGTAAGTAATTGAAGATGCTCGGGTATTTTTCTCCATCCAGAGCCCTCATAGTCCTGGTCGAACAGATGCCGCGGCTCTTGTCCGGTTCGCGCCTTGCAGCTCTGGCAGCAACCACCAC
>CDMC01000030.1:123484-134031 GCA_001511075.1 Aspergillus calidoustus | reverse complement strand
TCAAGACGACAACTGTTTCTGTCCCTCACCTTACCCTGTAATGAATGACGAACTCTATCGCCTGTCTTCAGGCAGATGAATGATGCCCGGATTGACCGGCCAAGCGAAGTCATTCGCGCATGTGTAATATCAGGTGCTGAACACCGACTTTAGAGAGGATTGTGAAATAACTCAGAACCAATGTGCAAGTCGATGAAGATGTATTTGCTCTCCGAGCATTGGATGGCGGGGAAGAGTGTAGCACGTATGGTGCTGGTCAGTCCTGACTGCGGTCATTGTATATATATATATCTTGCTTCCATCTACGGGAGGAAGTACTTGGACGCAACAGCTCCTCTTCCTGCAGGAAATACACCGCATTATGGCGTAATATAAGGTAACAAGATGAGCAGACGGTGCTGGAAGGGGATCGTAAACTTCATTCTTCCTGCACCGGGGAATAACTGTTGAATGCAATGTCGTGATTTTTGTTTCGACGCGTTCGAGTACCGAGATGACCCCAAGTTGAGCCCCCTGGTCCTTCCCAAAAGGGATTAGTGGCACGATCTCGCTGTCCAGGAAAATCGAACATGGTGGAAGCCACGATCCATGGGTCCCCCTGCTTTGCCTGGGCTATTTCCATGTTTATCTACTCCATACATATAAGANACGCTCTATAATGCCAAGCATCTCCACAATATTCCACACAGCGCGCTCGTGCTGGGACCGTACGGGCGACCGCCGGATCTGGTCCCCTTCGGGATCGTGCTACTGATCGTAGAGGATATCGGGATTGCGCGAGTCTTTTCACTCATCCAGACCGTGGTCCTGGCGAGTGAACAGCACCGCGCTATGGTCCGGAAGCTCATCGTGGTTTGGCAAATGGAGGACTTAGGTACCGCGCGTCGCAGCACCGCATCCTGTCTCCCCGAACGGTGGGCTGAGCTAACACGGTCTAGATAACCGTCGGTGGGTGAACATGCAGCATTTGCTGGACCTCGATCGCCAAGAATTCAAGGTACCACGACCGCCGACCAGCCGCGATCCATAGGCTGACCGTGATAGATCCTCCGATTCGTCCTCTACTACCGTCGAAACCGCAAGAATGAGCCCTCGCGGGACCCCGGTACGAGGGTTCGATTCATGAAAGGGTCTGTGGATGTGGCAGAGATGATAGAGACGTCCCTGAATACGCGTCGGGGGAGTATGTTGGTCGGCGGTATGAACCCTCGTCGATGCCGGGGGAAGGCTGATGCGTCCGGTGAAGCCATACTAACGAATCATCGTCTCTAGTCTGTGCTTGACAGCTGATCCGTAACCAGGTCAAGGCCATCGTTCAGCCCAAGCTGAGCGATGACCTCCGGCTCCTAGATCTTAACGTTGAGCCGTATCATCAGTGGTTGGACATTGACACAACGGTGGCCACTATCGGACCATCCAGAAACCACCTCCAATGGATCGCCTCCCGAATCGCTGAAGGCCGTGGTCATTCCAGCTGACCGATCTACCAACGGTCCTTGTTTGACGAGATCCCGTGCAAGTTCAATTGGACTACCAGGTTTCCCCTGCACGTTTTTATCCCTACGCTCATGCTAACCCAGTCAACGACGATTCCTCACGTGTCTACGCTCACTTCGGGTCCAATGCACGGCCCCAGCCAGGAAATATCGCGACCGAACGCTCCATAGTATCACTGCTCCCAGCATTCCGCTCCTTCGGCGTCTTCGCGCCTGCGCAGCCCGTCCGACGGCGAGAACAGACTCCTATCGCGGGATACGTTGATGGATCGTGGTAGTGTCGGCAATGGTAGGCCCGCGATCGCGTGCCACCGCAACGGTGGCACTGTAACCGGCCAGACCGTGCAGCCGACGAGACTGGTTCCCTGGCGCGTCTGCCTGACCGAGGTCGGGACGAGTCCACCCGAGGACCAGGGACCCGGGACACGTATGGGACACTTCGGTGGTTGGTAGAGCCATCTGGGGCGGAAGCGCTAGGGCGCGTCCGGCTGGTAGTCAGCAAGTGCCTGGCTGATCTCGCAGGGGAGGGCATACCTCGAGGTCAGGGAAACGTGCACGCCCAGCTTCCCCAAGACCCATACCCAAATACCGTCTCGCCAGTTCATGTTGTTATCTCGAGGAGGATGGCAACCAACGGTCTAGACTTCTCGGCCGGGGCCCATGTTATATCGGACTGTCGGCGCCGAGTGTGGCCTGGCGATAAACATAGCGGTTGCCCACGTCTGAGTGCAAACGGTCATCCTTGTTCGGGCAAACCCTTGGCGGGGACGACAGCCCGGTCTCACAGCCCATTGTGTCGGCTGTTGGCACCTGCAATCCCGTCTCTGAGTTCAGGGCATTTCCAGACATGTCCACTCCACATCGAGTGGGCCGCGACACTTTTCCAATGGTGCGACCTGAATCGGACATTTCTCTGGAACCTGTCAAGCACCGGGTTACCGGAGATGATCCCAATGCCGTCCGGTCGCCAGCCTTATCGTTTACCTTCTCTGGTGTAGCTGCGGTCAATTCAGAGGGTCAGTCACTGATCTAGAAAGCGATTACAGCGGGGTGGAACAGCTAACATGAGCAATACTGGAAAGTATCTGGGGTTGAAGGAGCTCTGGTCAAACGCGGTCTACTGCCGTCAGGCCTCATCTGGGTCGTCCGGTGGTCTGGGCCCCTTGGAACAGCATCCTTTGCTCACTGGTTTGCTCGGCCATTTGAGGACACGCATCGCTTCGAACTCCCGGAGGCGGGCGGAACGGGACTCTGGAAGCCGGGAAAATAGAAGAAAGTATCCATATGCTAGGCGACCTCATCCAAAGGGTTTCATACCACGAAGATGTGCGATGAGATCCCCGGTTAGTGGTAAGTGACGCGCAAGATTGGCCATTGGAACGCGTCTGGGAAGAAGTGTATGTTTTGGGGGACGCGCTAACCAGCCAATGCAAGGGCGAGCCAAATGGAAGGCTATCTTACGTAATGATCCTATTTCTTGGCAGGGCCACGAAACACCGACGAGGAGGTGAGAGAGAGATGGACGGCAACACCCGCATGCGACCGCCCGTCGGTCAGTCCCTTGGGCTGCAGTTCTGTGCTTGTCGGAATTCTCCGGGCAAATGGCGCCGTGCAGACTCGTAGTATCTGTGTTTCGGACAGCTTGGATGGGCGCGTCGCTGATAGAGATTTACTCTGCCAGTCCCTGCAAGCCCGTCGCACACAAGATTTTACCGCTGGAGCACAAGATGCGACTCAAGACGACAACTGTTTCTGTCCCTCACCTTACCCTGTAATGAATGACGAACTCTATCGCCTGTCTTCAGGCAGATGAATGATGCCCGGATTGACCGGCCAAGCGAAGTCATTCGCGCATGTGTAATATCAGGTGCTGAACACCGACTTTAGAGAGGATTGTGAAATAACTCAGAACCAATGTGCAAGTCGATGAAGATGTATTTGCTCTCCGAGCATTGGATGGCGGGGAAGAGTGTAGCACGTATGGTGCTGGTCAGTCCTGACTGCGGTCATTGTATATATATATATCTTGCTTCCATCTACGGGAGGAAGTACTTGGACGCAACAGCTCCTCTTCCTGCAGGAAATACACCGCATTATGGCGTAATATAAGGTAACAAGATGAGCAGACGGTGCTGGAAGGGGATCGTAAACTTCATTCTTCCTGCACCGGGGAATAACTGTTGAATGCAATGTCGTGATTTTTGTTTCGACGCGTTCGAGTACCGAGATGACCCCAAGTTGAGCCCCCTGGTCCTTCCCAAAAGGGATTAGTGGCACGATCTCGCTGTCCAGGAAAATCGAACATGGTGGAAGCCACGATCCATGGGTCCCCCTGCTTTGCCTGGGCTATTTCCATGTTTATCTACTCCATACATATAAGATAACTATCTCTTCTGCCGAATAACCAACAACAGGGCTGCATGGATTCTTTGCTGTCACGGGTCGGGGCAGAAGATGCTACGACGCCTGGTCAATGTGGGAAACAGAATGAGACCATTTGACCAAGGACAAGGGACGTTTGCAAGCAGCCATACGACGAGCGTGTCTACGGAGATCGGGCCACGCTGGTGGAATCAAGGGCAACTGCTCGGTGGTTTCTGCTTGTCAGGGCTGCAGCGGAAAACCCGGGCGAGAGGAGACCGTAGAAATGGATCAGCTCACACGTTATGTGAAGTGATTCCGATGACCGGGTGGTCTCGTTGAGAAGACCGCCATGAATTGGATGGACGATAGAAAATTATGAGGGTTGGGGATGTGGATAGAAAATAACTGTTTCTTCAATTTCGAATTTCGGGTGGATCTGCCCTGGTCAAAAGTCAAGCATGTTTCTGCTCCAGACCGTCAACACCGGTTCTACTTCAGTGCGATGCTGCATGGAAGATACCCGGGCAAGAGCGCAGATGACTAGACCAGTCCCACTTGATCACTGCGATTACCGGTTATCTTTTTAATCTTTAAACAATTCGACCAATATCATCATGACTTGAACGTTTACGATAAGTCTCAAAGCTAGGGAATTCTGAGTCCTGGTCGAAGATGGACCTTGGATGGAAATACCTGGGTATCTATCTTCATGATTCCTGGTGGGTCCTGGTCAGACAATTCTCTGCTTCAGACTACCTACAGTGCAGTCTGTTTCCACTCCAGAACAACCCCTTTTCTTTTTTCTCTTTTTTTCTTTACCAGCAGCATGCGTCGCTGGGAAGGAAAGCCCGACCAAGTGCAATGTGCAATTCGCCAGGCAAGATGTAACCGTCAGAAATGCCCGCCGTCTGCCCGGTTATTCTGAACGTTATTCTGAACGTTATTCTGAACCGCAGCCATCGTCCAGTTGGCACACACGGGTGTTTGTGCGCGGTAGAATCCCCACTGTTATGCACATGTAGATTTTGTTAGGTAGGCGACTCGCCGGCGAGACGGCAGTCAGGTATCTGAGTCATACCGAAACTTCCTGGCTGGATGAAGGTAATAGGGAGGAATCGGGAGACACAAGGCTTTGTTCGTATACTCAGACCTGATAATCAAAGTATGGAGCGAACGTACCTTTTCCCTAGCAGTTCTAGCAGGAAGCAACTAGCCTTCATTTCACAGGCACAGCCGGACTCTGTTAATTGTTTATAAATAATAGTTAAAAAGTATCAAGTTGCTACAACACTAATAATAGAACCAATACTACTTAATAAATTTCAACCATAAAANAATGGTGTGTGCGTTGGCGTAGCTGTTGAGGGTTGTCACGCCGGTGATGTATTCGGATGCGGGAGGAGCTAAAGTACAACAATGACCGTGTTAGCATAGAAAAGAGGCATATCCGCGGGAGATACTTGAGAGTAGGCAGCGACTTACACGAGGCACCAGGACCCGAGTTCGGGTTGATGATAATGTAAAAGTCGATGTCGGGGTATGTGGCCAGCGCATCGTAGACGGGATTCCAGGCTCCCTCGCTGGGCCAGGTGTAGAGAGGGAGTATGACCCCGGTTGCGGAGACAGAAGCAACGCTCGCGAAGGCGGCGGCAAGGTAATGAGCGAGAGAAGGCATTTGATGGTCGGGATTGAAGGAGTGTACTAAGAATAAAGGAGCGTGGGGGCTTCAAGCACCAGGCTGAAGCGATAGGAAGAAGGATAGTATGAAGTAGTAATGACAAAGATGAAGAGAATGATAGGTAACTAATGGACGAGCGACATCATGAGCGATCTATATAGCAGTGGGAGATTGCCCTCACAAGGTTGTAACTATAGCAGAGTCGTCGTACAATCAAGAAGTCCCCACCCGATTGGCTCAATCGTCATCAAATCCCCGATCTGGTATAAAAATTGCCCGGAATCTGAACAACCGGCCATCCGAAAGCTGTGCAGTAATTTTAAGGATCGCGCTAGCGGCAGATTCTAATGAAGGTTGTTTCATCAAATCCCCACCACCTTTAGATCAGGCACTGGTAACCCGCCGCGACGACCACATAGCCCACTCAGCTGAGCGGATGGGAACGGCTCCGACGGACCGCGACCACTGCAACGATGAAGGCCACAAGGACCACTGAGAAGGTAGCATCAACGCATCGATCAATCGGGTGCTGTCGAAACGTTTGGATTGACAGCAGGGCACGGGTAGTTCCAAAGACAGGAGTGTCGACGCCAAGACGGCGTGGGTGACAGTCGGAACAGCCATAGGCGGCGGTCTAGGTGACGAATCTCTGTTGACCGGATCAGGCTATACAAATCTCTCTCTTATTTGTCTGGACCAGGGTCTCGTTTAGCTCCGCCACTCATCTCGGCTGGGTTTTGTCCTTGACTGACGTGACGATACTGCACCTATGAGATTCTGACGCATTTGCTGACGGTTCCTAGTCTTGTAGTTTCTAACAATATTCCCCTTGACCATTGTAGGTACCATACTGGAATATACCATGAATCATGAGACCCGGAAGATCCTGAGACCTACGTGTTGACTCGCAGGAGCAATCGAAAGAGCCACAGTGAGCATCCCCACGCAAAGACTCATGGTTTTGAGGGGAGTATCATTCCTCGACGTGTGACTACTACCCACAGGGAAGAAAGTCTTCGATGGCGTCCTTCTGTGGAACAAAAACTACTCGCCCGTCATGTGATGGCACATATTCGGCAATACTTGAAGGGACGTTGTAAGCATGTCACAATCTTCGCGGATCGCTCACTCATACGCTCAGCGCCCATGGAACACCGTCCTGAGCCCAGTGACAGCAGCAGCCCGGACGAGGAGCTCTTGTCGGCACCTCCTTTCACGGCGATAGGGCTGTCCATGCCATCAATATCATGGCTGAACCAGCAGCTGGAGTCAGATGGTGATGATAGACCTGACATGGGAGGCGAAAAAGATTCCCAGCGCGAACAACCCCAGGATACCTGAGATGCCCTCAGCCAGGTTAGTCCTCGTTCGGAAGTCCTTTTCTGTACAGCTTCTCGGGGATACAAACTACAAACTGTTGGGTGAGTGCCAGCATTCCTCCGTCCTCGGACATGCCCTGATCGATGCCTTGCCGGCGAAAGACTAGGTTTCGTGGCAGCACCCTAGCTCCCAGAGCGCGCCCAAGGAGAATGACTGCACGCTCACGTGGCATCCCGTATATTGATTTTACCGCGGAGGCGCCAAAACTGAAGCGCCAGCTGGAACATGCCAGAAGTCGACAACAAGCCTTGGGTCGAGCGGGTCAACGAAGCAGTGGGGAGTACACGGCACTGTCTCGCGAGATAGAAGGGCTTTTGGCTCTGGTCACCCCCAGCCGATCTCTGCGGCAGCCAACGAAAAGAAGACGCCNCCTGACATGGGAGGCGAAAAAGATTCCCAGCGCGAACAACCCCAGGATACCGGAGATGCCCTCAGCCAGGTGAGTCCTCGTTCGGAAGTCCTTTTCTGTACAGCTTCTCGGGGATACAAACTACAAACTGTTGGGTGAGTGCCAGCAGTCCTCCGTCCACGGACATGCCCTGATCGATGCCTTGCCGGCGAAAGACTAGGTTTCGTGGCAGCACCCTAGCTCCCAGAGCGCGCCCAAGGAGAATGACTGCACGCTCACGTGGCATCCCGTATATTGATTTTACCGCGGAGGCGCCAAAACTGAAGCGCCAGCTGGAACATGCCAGAAGTCGACAACAAGCCTTGGGTCGAGCGGGTCAACGAAGCAGTGGGGAGTACACGGCACTGTCTCGCGAGATAGAAGGGCTTTTGGCTCTGGTCACCCCCAGCCGATCTCTGCGGCAGCCAACGAAAAGAAGACGCCTGAAGCGATAGTTCTCCGTTGGTGTTCGCTCCAAGGCACCAGCGGATTAATGTGTCATTCGCAGGACACAAGGGATTTTTGCGGAGCCTGTCCTCTCTTTCGTGGTGGAATATGCTTCTTAGAAATGGTGTAGCCTGAATATGGTCGATTTCATTTTACATGATGAAGGGATTGATACTCAGCCCGTGATAGAGTAAAATGAGGGTAGATCGTCGCTACGGGTAATACTGACCGGACGGTCGACAAAGTTCAGAGAATGGTAACCTAAGATCACGGTAGCGTAGTAGGAGCGCCAGCGTCTCTCGATAATTCAGGAAAGTTGTTTTGTTCTGGCCCATCGCCGCACCCGCGTGCTTGGTAAGAGACCCTCAGTTTCTTGCCTGTTACCCGGCACCCAGCCATCATGTTGTAGGTCGGAATCTGAAAATGAGTCAGACGGGCTAAATCGCCCATATTACCACCCACCCTGTTTTTTTAACCCCCACATCCGGCTACAAGCATCTAGATGAGGGTCCAGATGACATGACACCCGATGGGATACAAATACTCCTTTGCTCCCCAGACTGTCGACCTTGACCTGCAGGATGCCTCCAACGACATCTCCCTGGTACGACCGAATCTCCCACATATCGCAGACTGATTGGTATGGAATATGCGCCGCAATCGCTCTGGCCAGTTGGCTCGTATGGCGTCTGGCGTCCCGTGGTGGCCGGTGGGCGATCCGATGGCACGTGATGCAATTACGGCGACTCCTTGCCTATCCCCTGCCGAGACCGTTCGGCCACCTCGATATGGCCACTGTCCAACAGGGCTCAGTGGTCGCGCTCCTGCTTATGGTGAACATCCTGCCACTGGTCTTGCGGGCTCGATCCTGGGCTACCGTGCACCGCTGCGCCGCCAATCTCGCGGTCATGAATTTCATTCCGTTGTGGACTGGCTGGACCTTTGGGTTTCCTGCGCATCTTCTAGGCATCGATTGGTCGGCGGCAGCCTGGACGCATCGATGGGTCGGCCGGATGGTCATCATCCACTCCGTCCTCCACGGAGTGATCGCGATCCTGGGTGACGGCCAACCGGTGCAAGCTATACAACAGCATTACGTTCCAGTTCTGGTGAGGCATTTGCTCTGATTCCCGGGAAGATTCCGTGGGCAGTTCCCCCGGATATCGGTCGTCCGCTAACCAGAAACAGGCAGCGTGTTCGATGATCGTGATCGTTCCCATGACGCTGCATGCCGTGGTTCGCCGTTACCCGCAGCTAGCGATGAAGTGTCACTACCTCTTGGCAGTAACCGGACTGGCGTCGATGTCCTACCATGTCTGGATGCGCCGGTCAAAAAGCCTCTGGTGGTTGGTGGCGGCAGCGGCTCTGTGGACTTTTTTGACGCTGGTGTCCTTGGATGTTCCCCTAAGAAGGCGCTGGGGGCACTCCTGGCCTTTGGTTGTCATATCCCGGCACCATGAGCTTCTCAGTATCGACATCACCATTCCCTCTGGGTGGAGAGTCGAGCTCGGTCAATATGTGTACCTCTGGCTACCACAGGCAGACCTGCGACTTGCAAGCCAACTGCCGCTTTTTTATGTCTCGTCGTGGGAAGATACATCGACCTCTAAACTAACACACCTGTCCGGTCAGCACGCACAGATCTATGCGTCTGAGCAATCGGCCAGTCAAGAGGACGGGTTGAGGGAGCCAGAAATCTTGGTACCAGATAATACATCGCTGCGCTCTGCCGAACCAGTGGTGGAATGGAGACAGGTGGGGACAGCGGCAGAACGCGATGCAGCCGTGCCCACTGTCAGCCAACGGCATGGATCGAGAGGGAGGACCTCCTGGTATACTGCGATGGGTCACCGAACGCTACGTGTGCTGGCCCGCCCGCAGTCTTCGGCACTGGCGGCGGCGCTCTATAATGCCAAGCATCTCCACAATATTCCACACAGCGCGCTCGTGCTGGGACCGTACGGGCGAAAGCCGGATCTGGCCCCCTTCGGGATCGTGCTACTGACCGTAGAGGATATCGGGATTGCGCGAGTCTTTTCGCTCATCCAGACCCTGGTCCTGGCGAGTGAACAGCACCGCGCTATGGTTCGGAAGCTCATCGTGGTTTGGCAAATGGAGGACTTAGGTACCGCGCGTCGCAGCACCGCATCCTGTCTCCCCGAACGGTGGGCTGAGCTAACACGGTCTAGGTAACCGTCGGTGGGTGAACATGCAGCATTTGCTGGACCTCGATCGCCAAGAATTCAAGGTACCACGACCGCCGACCAGCCGGCGATCCATAGGCTGACCGTGATAGATCCTCCGATTCGTCCTCTACTACCGTCGAAACCGCAAGAATGAGCCCTCGCGGGACCCGGGCACGAGGGTTCGATTCATGAAAGGGTCTGTGGATGTGGCAGAGACGATAAAGACGTCCCTGAATACACGTCGGGGGAGTATGTTGGTCGGCGGTATGAACCCTCTTCGAGGTTTGGGAAAAGCTGATGCGTCCGATGAAGCCATGCTAACGGATCACTGTCTCCAGTCTGCGCACGACAGCTGATCTGTAACCAGGTCAAGGCCATCGTTCAGCCCAAGCTGAGCAATGACCTACGGCTCCTAGATCTTGACGTTGAGCCGTATCATCAGTGGTTGGACATTGACACAACGGTGGCCACTACCGGACCATCCAGAAACCACCTCCAATGGATCGCCTCCAGAATCGCTGAAGGCCGTGGTCATTCCAGCTGACCGATCTACCAACGGTCCCTTGTTTGACGAGCTCCCGTGCAAGTTCGATTGGACTACCAGGTTT
>CDMC01000030.1:89491-119644 GCA_001511075.1 Aspergillus calidoustus | reverse complement strand
GCGGTCATTGTATATGTATATATCTTGCTTCCATCTACGGGAGGAAGTACTTGGACGCACCAGCTCCTCTTCCTGCAGGAAATACACCGCATTATGGCGTAATATATGGTAACAAGCCGAGCAGAAAGGCCTCATTCTTCCTGCACCGGGGAGTAACTGTTGAATGCAATGTCGTAATTTTTTGTTTCGACGCGTTCGAGTACCGAGATGACCCCAAGTTGAACCTCCTGGTTAACTTCCCGAAAGGGATTAGTGGCCCCATCTCACGGGTCCACGAAATCAAAGATGGTGGAAGCCACAATCGGCGGGTCCCCCTGCTTTGCCCGGGCTATTTCCATGTTTACCTACTCCGTACACATAAGATAACTATATCACCTGCCGAATAACCAACAACAGGGCTGCATGGACTCTTTGCTGGTCACGGGTCGGGGCAGAAGATGCTACGGCGACCGGTCAATGTGGGAACCCGAGTGGAGCGAACTGACCAAGGGCAAGGGACGAGCGTGTCTACGGAGACCGGGCCACGCTGGTGGAATGAAGGGCAGCTGCTCGGTGGTTTCTGCTTGTCAGAGCTGCAGCGGAAAACCCGAGAGCCGACCGTAGAACGGGTCAGCTCACACGTTATGTAAAGTGATTCCGATGACCGGGTCGTTTCGTTGAGAAAACCGCCATGAATTGGATGGACGATATAAAATTATGAGAGTTGGGGATGCGGATGGAAGAAAATAACCGGTTTCTTCAATTTGGGATTTCGGGTGGATCCGCCCTGATCAAAAGTCAAGCATGTTTCTGCTCCGGACCGTCAACACCGGTTCTACTTCAGTGCAATGCTGCATGGAAGATACCCGGGCAAGAGCGCAGACGACTAGACCAGTCCCACCTGATCACTGCGATTACCGGTTATCTTTAAACAATTCGACCAATACCATCATGACTTAGGATGTTTATGATAAGTCTCAGAGCTAGGGAATCCTGAGTCCTGGTCGTTAACAAGATGGATCTTGGATGTCGAGGCTGGAAGGAAATACCCGGGCGTCTATTTTCATGATTCAGGTGGGTCCTGGTCAGACAACTCTCTGCTTGAGACTATCTACAGTTTAGTCTGTTTCTACTCTAGAACAACCTCTCTCGCCTTTTTTTTACCAGCAGCATGCGTCGCTGGGAAGGAAAGCCCAACCAAATGCAATGTGCAGTAAGTCAAAGGAAGGAAAGGAGAATATCGGTGTCTTTGAAAAACAGCAGTTGGATTAGCGAGGACAGCAAATTTAGTCGTTGCATTCCGTTAAGAGTATTTATCGTGTTGAGATATGTAAAGGAACCTTCGAGCTGAGCAGCCAAGTAAAAAGACAGAAGTCTACCACAGATCACGATCGTCAGAAACAACGCAAGAATGTACACCGTCGGAATCGGTGGAGAGATTCTCAGCAGAAATCTGTATGCCTTCCTCTGGTTCTAGGCCGACATCGTGGTATAGCGCCGTTGCAATGGCCACTAGAACGCTGTCTCTGGTCACTGTTGCCTCTAGCCAGCTCAACTGTCTTCGAAACACCCTTCGGGCCACCACAGTTAAAGTATCGCCTGGGATAAAACGTTCATAATAGGTAAAGTTTCGAATGCCTTCCTGATGCCTGAATGTGGAGAACAACCGATGGCAAATCAAGTCGACCAGCAGGTAATTTCCGGCGGCTCGACGGTCTTGAGGAACCACAGCGGCGGCTCGGACCGTGGATCCTACCGCGGGCTGAATCGCCAGTGATTTCAAAAATCGTTCCTCCAGCGTGGCGAATTCCTTCAGGTCCAGCTGCGGGATAGCCTCGGCGAGCGTAGAGAGCTCGGGAACGGTTGGCAGTCGGCAGCAGGGGCACTCCGACGTAGATGAGTCTGGATCGGACTCTGAACCTGAAGTCTTAGAGAGGATGCTGGGCTGGGATTCTTGGAGCGGAGTCGACAGCACGGATGGGGTTGCCGGACGTTCAACAGGATGGGACATGGTGTCGACTCAAGCAGGCAATTGGCGATCGAACCAGCCGTCGTTCTCCAAGACCACAAGGCAATATCTCGGCAGAAATATAGACGGAAGAATACCACTACCTTCAAGAGAGCGGCGGAATATAGCCTTGAATGGAATGCCCTAGTGGCTATCCCGATTAGAAAGATTTACAGAACAAACACATCATGACGATCCTCAGCCTAAGACAATATGTTTGGGGATAACTATTTGTTCTTATGCTGAGGACTGCAGAGACGGAAAGGGAACGGATACAGGAACTAAAATTTTCACATTACAAGGCCACCCTCACGATAACGAAACACATGGACAAAAGCATACTGATGGGGTAAAGGAATTTATAGCAAGAGAGCCCAAGCGCCTTATTGCCCAAAGAAGGAGAAAGGTATCACGACTCTCTTTGACATCTCGGCGAGATAATGGGAAAGAACAAGGCTTCCAGCGATGAGCGGTACCACATGCCACAAGCATACCTCCGCGACCGGGAACACAAGTCCTAAGTTTACCCGCCGGCGCGAGTTACATAGGCAAATTGGCAGGATGTCGGGGGTTCGACGCGTGGAAACTGGCTACTGCACCAAGCTCGGTAAAAGAGCACAGATGTTCTCGAACGTGGAACAGCGGGTTGCTATGCATTCCGTTATGTTCTTGGCTTCCCAGAATCGGCCTGTAGCCATAAATGGAAGGGGGTCTACCTTCATGCGAGCCATCTAGACTTGACCCTTCGAAAAATATGGGCAAGGGCGGTTTGCTTGAATATTGACGCCATTGGATAACATAGCGCCTCGTGTATGTCTTGGTTAAGCTGAGGCCATCCATACCATTCATCTATTGCAATGTATTCATATTGCATGAAATTATAGGATGGATTCATCAGTGCCATGGTTATGGCAAGTCCAATAATCCCATTGCGGCGGCAAAGGAGATGTTGGAAGCGTCTTCGGCGAGTACAGTTACCACAAGTAAAGATCCGGGCTGACAAGATATGATCATCGGCCAAATATTTCTGTTTCTGATGGCATGCAATGCAATATGTATGGACGAACATCCTTTTTAGTTCAGAAAAGAGTGCGTAACCTAGGATTAATGAAGAGGGAAGGGTCAACGAGTTCTTATACCTTGGCAGGTGGAGCAGATAGCGGTATCGGGACGTTATGGGCTCGGGCACCAAGATATCCCCTTTGCATTCGAATACCCTCGACCCTTGCTCTGGTGATGCAACTCCTACCAGAGGGTGTTAAACGGTCAATTAATCTCTATGACCCCGCGAATTTGGCGAGTCTTCGTTGCCCTGGTGAATTACCGGTCATCTGGGGCTGGCCGGGAAGGAGCTTTGACCAGCCGGGGAACTATGAGGCAGCTTGCAAGCGCTGAGAAGTCGGCCAAGATACTTGAGGCGGAAGAGATCATGGGCGAAGATGAATACATTCTTAGTGCGGTTGCCCGCCCATTGAAGCCGATTGAACTGGTCTCCATAGAACCATCTAGATCTGTCCATTGTATCATTTACCGTACGGGAGCCGGGGAGTGCTGGCATTTGCGGACGATGCTGGATTTACCCAGCCTAGATATAAATTTCAAACTACATGGCCGTAGCAGCCGTCCCCAATGCCAGGGAAACGTACAACAGAATCAAACAGGGCAAGAACAGTGATTAAGCAAAGCAAACGGGCCAGTCGGAAGAGTACATCTCTGAAAACATTAGTTGGAATAGAAACCGTCCAACATTCATCAACATCCAGCGAATAGTCGCAGTCGAAAATAAGAGCAGCATCCCTCTCTCCAAAATTTTTACGTGGAGACCCCTTGAGGCATGTGCGATCGGCAGTTGCGAATTGGGGACAGAACGGGTAGGCTGTATCGATGTAAGGCATGCCATCTTTTGGTGTCCAGCGATCCCCTGGTGATATGGCCTTGTTGATATTCCAAGGGAGGCGAATGCGAAATTGCATTCCCAAAAATCTTAGTCCAACGGGGCCTCAGCTCAATACGCCACTGCAATCAAAAAGGTCAAAGGCCTTCACCAGGATACTTTCTCCAACCAACGTGTAACGATCAAGCGTATTACGGTCAGGCTTATTGTGGTCATAGAGGCCCCGACACTGTCTGAGAGTGTCCAGATCAAGGATGTCCTCGAGAGCAACAAGCGCTGCTGCTCTAACAACTGGAACGTTTCGGTGGTTATTCCACTTCCTTTATAGCCTATTTATCCGTTTGAGGCGTTTCTGATGATCTGATTTAGATGTAGGCGGTATTCCCACAACCCATGTCTCTAGTCGAGGAAGTTTTCGGCCTCGGGAATGTTGATAGTAAGCCTCAGGGTTCCGAATCCGTTCCTTCAACAATAAGGTGTCCGGGCCAATCATGAGAATTTGACAGTCATCGCGGAAACAGGAGTGAAATATTTGCATTGTCGGGTCGACGTCTCTCAAAGGATGCAAATAATGTCTGCGGACCGATTCCGACGGCTTGATTTTGAGCGCTGAGTGTAGTGCTGCAACATTGGATGCCGACAGGTAGCCCATGATGAGCTTGGCGATCTCATGATAACCCTCGTGTGTGAACATCACCAGAAGCGAAGGATTTTCGATTTGTTGTACATTATCTCGGTACAGGGTCAGGTGGTCCATATAGACTGACGAGGGGAAGAAGCAGACACAGTCTGGAAACGTTCGGCCAGCTCAAAAGTTGGAGATATATGGGAAGGACATATGGAATCTTCCGGTCCGAGGAGAGGTACTGTACTCTGCAAGTCAAAATATATAACTTGCTCGACCTGGCCGCCAGCACTTTTGAATACGTGCACAGGGATCTAGTTACTCCTGCGAACGACCAGCCGGATCATAGGTTCTATCAGCCTCTTAGGGCTCCCCGCATGTCTCTCCAGATGTTCAGAGTGGCTCCTAGGAGCCTCAATCATGGTCCCGGGACCTAGCTGAGGCTGCTCTCCGGTACACAGCAAATCTACCTTTTATTGGAAGCCAAGTACATAACGAAAGACTTACCAAGCGCTGTTCCGCTTTCGAGAACCGCTGTGCTCTGTTACCGAGCTTGGTGCAGTAGCCGGTTTCCACGCGTCAAACCCCGACATCCCGCCAATTTGTCTATGTACCCCGCGCCGGCGGGTCAACATAGGACTTATGTTCCCGGTCCCGGAATTATACTTGTGGCATGTGGCACCGCTCATCGCTGGAAGCCTTATTCTTTTCCATCACCTCGCCGAGATGCCAAAGAGAATGTTGACTCCTTTCTCCTTCCCCTTCATTTCGAACGACGAAGCCCCAAATTCCTCTACCTCATCAGCATGCTTTTGCCCATGTGTTTCGTTATCGTGAGGGTGACCTTGTAATGTGAAATTTTCAGTTTCTGTATCCGTTCCCATTCCGCCTCTGCAGTCCTCAGCATAAGAACCGATAGATATCCCCAGATATACTGTCTTAGGCTGAGGATCGTCATGATGTGTTGGTGCAGTAAATTCTGACACTAAAGGATGTCCGAGAAAGATTGTGGAAGTCAGCAAAGATGGCAATTTTCAAAACATTAAACATATAAGTTGGATGCCTTCCCACTCCAGGTCGCTGAGCGCCGTGAAACACGACAGGCCCTCTAGATGTTGGCCCGCGTGGGGACAGGTGCTGTCAGTGATCAAAGAGAGACGATGGATCTGTTTCTGGTGGTGCACCAAGTATCCTTGAGCATCCAAGACGTTGGCGGGGATGTAGGTCCCGATATGCCATCTAGGCGGGTCAGTTGCGGTTCCTTCAGGCAATGTCTCAGTACATACTGAAATGAATGGAGGATTCCAGGTTCTAGGGAAAGACTTGGTGCATCTGAAACGACAGGCTCACTAGGAAAGGGAAATCATGGCTACCAGACGAGGCGTGGCAGGGCGGCCACTTGAGTCACAAGCCCGAACATAGTCTGGGTGTGGGCAGGGAAGTTGGAAGAAGCTCGAGGAAGGGTATGCCATGGTCCACAGAAGAGGCGGACCTTCTGGCAAAGCTAGAAAGGACGAGGGTCGACCTTGGTCCGAGGTGACGAGGGTATTCTCGAAGCAATATCCAGGGAGAAGCCAAGGCGCTATACAGGTCTACTGGTGTACGACTCTTAGTAAAAAGACGGATTAACACTTTTGGAAGCAAAAGTACTTAACTATCTTCTGCTCGTGCAAATGTAGCCTGGCTACTACTCCCTTCTGTGTAGAGCGACGCTTAATATTCTGCGAGATACTGGCGTCCAGTAACCTCGTAGTTGGATCGGTTGTCAATGAAATTCGACCTTGAGTGGTCACACATCGGTTTTGATGGTGACCGTTTTGGCCAGCAAACCTTGAGGTTCTGGTGAGCGGCTCACCCTACTCGCCCTCACCGCGCGATGAGAAAGCGGCCGCGCCAGCTAGCGCCGCGGGGGCGGCAACCCTCCTTCGATCCGCTTTCAAGCCCCACGCCGGTAGGTTCGTAGTATGGTGGGTGACCATATGCGAATCCATGCTGTTGTATGTCCGTTTTCACCCAGTTTTTTGCGCCCGGTCGGGACTGGTCAGGCTTAGCGCCCACGCCGCCCTACCTTCAGGCCTTCACCTGAACGGCCTGAAGCCCACTAAAATTCGCCCGCCAAGCCCGAGCTGCTGACGTGGCCTTTTCTCTCAAATTCAATCGGAAGTAGAGTCTCCCGGCTTCCGTGCTCTGCTTAACTAGCCACATACACTCGCCATATTCTGTGGCTCAGCCAGCTTTGAGGCCTCCACCTTCAAAAGCAGTATCAACCCGCATTAAACAGAACACGATTATGATAATGAGAGGATTTCGGCATGATATATTTTCTTCTGCCCCAACTGGACTCTAGTGCGATCACTATTTGAACGTATTAATACCGCCACGGACAAATTCTTGAGAGGGCCTGCTAGATGATTCTGTTTCCAGTCTGAATAAGAAGCTTGACAACCTCCTCATGTCTATATTCTGCAGCGTAGGATAGAGGTGTTCGACCAAACATAGTGCCCTTGCACTCCATGTCCACCTTTCCAGTCTCAATGAGAAGCGTGGTATGCGCCGCTGTTGTTCAGTTAATAGGGTATCTGGATGCATTTGACTATGCACAGGCAAATCTTGCCTGCGTGTCGCTTTAGAATCTATTCTGCTAGTATATGTTTGACTGTGCGAGTAGCGTCAACGGGGCTGAGCTGGTGGTGGACAATGGTTGCCAGAGTGTTTGACTCACTGCTCACTGTGGAACCTGATAAAACACACGAAGTGGGAAACAGTTCGAACCAACGATGAGTAAGAAATGTTGTCAGAGTAATCGACTTTCAGAGACGGCAGATAATCGAATTCGACCCGGTCAAGCTCAACCTGCGCGGCGGTCCAAAAGGCGACTTCTCGCAAACTTCTGAGGAGTCGTCTGCGTTCTTGACAGTTGGCGCCTGAGTTCTTCAATAATCAGATAAGGCCATGAGACTCAAGAAATCTATTATCTTGAGAGTCCATCCTCATCGCAGCTCGGGCTTGCAGCGGCTTCCTCGTCTCCCGCTTCGAAAAGGCGGGCTTGAGTATTGGATACCAAAAAAAAAAAAAATGACCCTGCACTGCTTGGGGTATAAGTCCCATGCTTACTAGTAACTGAAATGTGGCTCCTATCCGTCAAGCTGTTGTAGCGACTCCTCCACTCTGTCAACTTCCACTGGGCCTGCAATTCCAGACTTCTCTGCCCGGCGACACATCCGCTGGTATATCCGCATTTGCCGAACCAGGACCAGGAGACCACCGCATACCACGGCCGCCCCATCCCGCAGTTCCTGCCAAACCGCCTCCCGCTCTGCTTTCCACTCGCCAAACTGTGGGAAAACTTTCACGAACAGCCCCCGCAGCAGGGCGTTTAATGTAGGTTGGTGTTTAACCACGTAATGAGGATGAATTCCTTGCACCACGTGCATTGTATGGTCTCCAATTTCCGCCGCCTGCACACACTGCGATCTCGCCCCCGGCACGGAAGAGCAGAGCCGCTGGCCCAGCTCATTTCTGAAAACACTCTATTGCTCATTATCTGTCTTGGTGCTGTATTGACACGAGATGAGCAGCAGTGGTCGAATGTATTTGAGAAGAGTCTTGTTCAATCCGTTTTTCTACCTCCCGCTGAAGTCTGGTGATTTGCTCGCGAATCGTCTGCTTCAGCCTATTGTCTGTAGGCTCTGCGAAAGTATTACTTGATACAACGCTCGCCAATTGCCCAGGGCTCAAAAGCTTTTCTCGCAGCAGAGCCTCACAGGTCTTGAGCATCTCGATGAAGTTGGTGAGGTCTCGCTCACTAATATCTTCATTGCTGAAAATGTGACCAGCCCTGTCCTGTATCCCCAGAATTCTGAGGCTGGACCCGAGAAGTGGTAGTGTGTAGAAGGCCCCTCCAAATGTCAACGAATGCTCTGGTGTGAAGACAGCATGGGGACACCCAGGAGGCATAACACTAAGAAATATCAGCTTTCTTAATATCTGTGTATGGGATCCATGATCCTACAGCAGGTCGCCGGGGCGAAGGTCGATTTTGATAAATTCATCGTAGGCCTCCGGCGTGGAGCTTCCAAAGGTTGCCAGAATTTCTGATGACTCCCTATCAAATAAGCGAGGTAGGTACCAGGTCTTGCGCCCTGAGAGAACAATAATATAAGTCAAGCCTCCTGCGGTGTCCCCGTGTAGAGTGGAGATAGAGTTCTGGCTCGAGGCCAGGAGGAACTCACGGTCGGCAAAGTCCAGCATGGAACGCATTTTTTTGGCTTTTGAGGCCCTTGCCGAACTTCCGTGCCGCCGTCGCGATAAACGAAGGAAATCTGCATCATTGATGTGCGCTGGTACGCGGGAAATGAATAAGTTGCGAATATCCAGACAGTTCAGCGGGTCCCGAGTTCCAGGAGGCGCTGCGAAGTGCTCAATAAGCTCGTTAAGTGTCTTGGGATAGTTTGTCTTGGTCGCCGCATAGTTATAAACATCCAACTCTTTTATACCTATCAGGCGTAACTCCTGGAGAAGGTCTGGAATGGATGATGGGAGTCCATGGAGAGGGTGGTCCTGCGTATACTTTTTCCATAGAACGGCCTTCTTGAATGGTTGCTTTAGAAGTTGAGTAAACTCCTCATCGCAAGTAACTTTTGTAATGCTGGAATCATCCTCCTTACACATTCCATCAATGTTTTCGAGGAATTGTTGTTTTTCCAGGACTGTTTTATTCGGAGCAACGCTGATTTGAAGTTGTAATCCAGGGCACAAGGTATCTTCTGTCACCTCCAGTCTCCTTTGCACCGGATAGTCTACTCAAGTCAGAATCTGAAGACTGCTAACGGACGTCGGACAGCACATACTATTTTCTGGTGGTGGTGAGGGCCACCTAGGCCTTCTCTTCAGTTTCGAGTCTTCATGAAATTAGCATAGTTCAGACTTTGAGGCTTATAGCTCACCGCCTAAGATATTATCTTCACCCTTTTTTAAGGCTTTGAGAAGGATGCGATCTTGTGCCTCTAAGGTTTTGGGAATAGGGTACTTAGTAACCCAAATTCGAAGTTTATTGCAGCAATCGTCAAAACAAGGAAGAGACAGAAGCTGTGAGAAGTTGACGGCGGTGATAGTAAGAAACCAAACATAAATGCTTATTGTTTGTATCTTTTGTAGCCGCTTCGCAACTCGCCGCTGATCCTTGTTGGCTGGAGCACAGGCGTAGCGATAGAACATATGTATGAGGGGCAGAAGATCGCTAGACTCAAGATCAGGATTGTCCCCAAGCAGTGTTCGTTGTCGGCCTAGCCGTTCACAGAGTGAGCTGCATCGTGGGGGTACAGAGAGATTGATCGGGGCAAATGGGTGAATGGAGAAAGGGAGTCGAAAGGGAGTCGAAAGGGAGTCGAAAGGGAGTCGAAAGGGAGTCGAAAGGGAGTCGAAAGGGAGTCGAAAGGGAGTCGAAAGGGAGTCGAAAGGGAGTCGAAAGGGAGTCGAAAGGGAGTCGAAAGGGAGTCGAAAGGGAGTCGAAAGGGAGTCGAAAGGGAGTCGAAAGGGAGTCGAAAGGGAGTCGAAAGGGAGTCGAAAGGGAGTCGAAAGGGAGTCGAAAGGGAGTCGAAAGGGAGTCGAAAGGGAGTCGAAAGGGAGTCGAAAGGGAGTCGAAAGGGAGTCGAAAGGGAGTCGAAAGGGAGTCGAAAGGGAGTCGAAAGGGAGTCGAAAGGGAGTCGAAAGGGAGTCGAAAGGGAGTCGAAAGGGAGTCGAAAGGGAGTCGAAAGGGAGTCGAAAGGGAGTCGAAAGGGAGTCGAAAGGGAGTCGAAAGGGAGTCGAAAGGGAGTCGAAAGGGAGTCGAAAGGGAGTCGAAAGGGAGTCGAAAGGGAGTCGAAAGGGAGTCGAAAGGGAGTCGAAAGGGAGTCGAAAGGGAGTCGAAAGGGAGTCGAAAGGGAGTCGAACTAGGCAGCAATATCTACGGAGTACTGGGTTCCACGCGGGAGCTAAGGCCTGGCCCGGGCCCCCTTGGCACACGGGCTGGTCGGGAGAGTGACCCGTGACCCATCAAATGGGCAAGAGGAACTGTCGTCATTGGTCCTCAGGCATTCAGCAGCCGTAGCGAGAGATCACGTGGCCAACCACCACAAAGATGTCTCCGCTCGGTCTTCCCTCTAGATAGCGAATACCAAGCACTTTTCCATGCAGTCAGGAACGGAAGCGTTATTTTAGAGAAGACTAAACGCATGATATTTCAAAGCCAATAGAAAAACCACGTTCGTCTTGCGTGTCGAGGCGTAGTGTCCAGCTTCCAGCATGGCGTAACGGCCGATGATGGAAAATATGGTAATGGTCGGAGCTACTTCTTAATGTCCTCTGATCCCATTGGACAGACAAACCACCAGAAGAGACAGACAGGGAAATCTTTCGAGATTTACCACGGACCCTCACAATAACAGGTAGTGGAAAATTCTCAAAGCTACAGATCCGCCGTGGTGGCGGGACTAGGACGTCGACTTTTCCATTAGAAAGCTCTTGACTGATTGTCCAGTGCGCTCCTTGATACCTTATATCTCGGGCCAGACGAACGCTCATTGAAAGAGACAGCTTCTAACTTAATGATTTTTCATGTTAAAGAGTCTCTGCATAACCATGTGGCACGATGGACAACTACTGCAGTACCTGTAGCCGTAGAATTCATCGCGTCGAATATCTATGTTTCCAAGGGTACGACCCAGTATAGCGCTAAGAACGTATCGCCGGGAGACACCAAGATTTTCAAGCAAAAGTATATCATAGCAGCATCCTCTGCGGGACTAAAAAGGTTCTTGTCCGTTATGCGTGAAGTTCCATAGGGCGGATGAAGCAAGCATGGGCCCGACCGCCCTGTGGCCGGGTTTTGCGGTATCCTAGAATGAACGCCTGCTCCTAATGGCCACTGTCGTTTTGGGAGAAGAGGTCGAAATGGCGATGATTGAGGGATGCAGGATAAGGAACTCGTTGCAAGATGTCGCTGGTTGTTGTTGCCATGTGAGTTTGCGGTATGAGGCTCCGGCTCGAGAGGGCTGCTTGAAGCTGTAGGCTCGGCGTCCGTGTTATTCAAAAGTCGTGAAATATCCATCATTATAACACGATGTTTTGCTGAACAAGAGAGGTGTTGTCGATTCCGCCAGGGACGTCGAGCGGGCTAGTCACAGGCTCGCGAACTCAAGGACCTGGACCTGGACCTTGCTGGCTGAGCGCTCCGTGCCGTCCGTCCTCCTAAAAGCAAGAAATAGTTTAGATAAGGGATCCCAGCTCTGTAAAGGAAAAATCAAGTCAATCATGGAGGACATTTGCGCGAATGTGGACAGTCTGGCGTCTCTTGTACGGTCCGAGAATAAAGCCGAGCCTTGTGCTACTTGGGGAAAGGGCCCCGAGGCCCAAGCGCATCCCGTGCAATTGGTCTGGGCAACACTCATCACCACTGACTGAATGGACAATTTTTGGATTCTACTCCTTACCCGCACAGTCCAGTTTCAGCCACGCAGACCCTCTTTGAACGAAGTTGCTCGTCTGAAACATCTGTCTCGACTTGGAGGCCCTGATCTCCGTAATACCCAGGACATCGAGCTCGGCGACCGCTGAATCTGGATGCTATTGCGGGCAGGTCGGAGGGCAGAAGTGGGCTGGACGAAGGCGCCTTTGAAGATTTTGTGCAAAAGTACTATGAAGCCCGGAGTGAGAAGACCATGATGAGCACTGCTTTTCCGATCGTCCGAGGCTGCTGCGGTATGGCACCTGGCTGGACCTGACGGATTGGGGGGTACACTCAATATCTCGGGCAGCTACGTTATGCTAGGAGATATGGCCAAGTTACTGGAAGAGATAATTAGTGTAATCTAGCCGCAGTTGACCATCTCACACCGTTTATCCGGCTTCGAGCTACTATTAGACCTACTGCATGAATTTGACTCAAAGTATTTTGTGAGTTCCTGGTACTGAGGGTAAAGTCGAGAACACAGTGATCGGATATCAGCGGCTATATCTGCTATTCCCATCAGCGTTAATGGTGGACACCTACCCAGGCATACTTGAGGCGCGTAGGCCCGTTCCCCGAACAACGGAAACACGTGCCAAAGCTAGGGCGAGGGAAAACCACCATCAATGCAGGATGCGGCAATCCGCTACTGTTCCACGAAGTTGTTTGACCCTCACCACTGAGGTGGATCAGTGGTGGGTATCTCGCGATCGCTCGAAGATCGCCGGAATGGATCTAGGCTAAGCTGTTTGCTGTGTTTGCAGTTTTCAGCACATGAATCAACGTGCGAAGGCCACTTTTGGTCAGTCGGATCCGACCGGGTTAGATCACGAGACTCGCAAACGCGTGGCGGGCAGCCCAAACACGTCCTCTCGTGAATCGTCTACGTTCTTGACAGTTGGAGCAATAAGTATGGGAATCCCAATGGATCTGATACAGGCCTTGGCCATACGGCGTAGTTTAACTAGACACTAAAACAGAAACCCTTGCTCTAGTAGTAACCACTAAGGAATTGAAGCGCCTCATGCTGCAGTTGATCCATGCTTATATATCCACCCCGCCAACAATTCTCAATTAACTTGCCGCAGAGAATATTATCAAGGACTGGGAACGAAGCAGGCCAACGAAGCTCAGGGTTCTCGTCAAAGAAATAGTACTTGTGAACCTGCCATGAAATAATGGAGTAGAGTATCCACCCAAGGTGTAGTATCTCGATCCGAGCATTTAAATCCCCTTCGGTTGCAGAAGTAATATCAGCATCAGGTGGTAGTAAGATAGACTGGCCAAAATCTGCAACCTTGAGCTGGTTGTCCATAATTAAGATATTCCGAAGAGCGATATCATCCACAAATATCCTGCAATTGTGAATATGTGAGAAAGTCTTGATAAGACTCAGTATCCATTTGACCTTTAAAGCGATCTCGGGTTCTGGATGGGTTTTCATATAGGATTCAAGATCATCCTGCGCACGGGCTAGCTCAATCCCATACTGAGATATCTGAAAGCAAGGGATAATTCCTTCACATTTACCAAGGCGCTTGAAGACTTGACTCTCATTCTCCAGAGTTTGCTGGTTGATCGTGTTCATGTATTCTGCATTGCCAGCGTCTGAAAGTTGAGATTGCCTAGCTTTCTTAACGACACGATCTTCCCCTAACTCATAAATAATCCCAGTCATGCCCATCCCTAATACTGGGAGGTTGACATAAGGATCATGAGGAAAGGGAAAGTGCTGAATGCTAGAACGGCTAGCAGGGTTCTTGGCTTTGACTGGTTGAGGTGACGATCGAGTGATATGAGAAGACTGATTAACGTCAGGGTCTGTGTCGATTTGGTCGGGTACGGCGTTGATGGAGTCCTGTCGTGGCTGTGGGAAAGGCCGGAGACCACCTTTAGCAGGGACCAACTAGAGTGATGTTGATTCAAGCTTACCGTTGAGTCGCATCCGTCCTTGATGGTGAGAATCCGGACCACATTGCTGAGCCAATAGCGGATGTTAAGAAGCACCATCGCTGAAAAGACTGATATGCAAAGGCTAAGAAGTAGAATAAGTTGTTGGGGAATGGAAGCCCAGCACACGTTTGATGTGGCTAAAATTGCCAAGAATTTATTAAGCCACAATTAGTAACTCCTACCGAGGCACAGGCATTGATCGGGTAAATACTGTTCCGGCTTACAGAAGGGTCTGGCATTGCTCTTAATTGGACAAAGATTTTTATTTTACGTTCTACCAAGCACCTCAAATAGAACGAACGTTTTGCGTCGAAGAAGGATTTTGTTGCAAGAAGTGTTTTGGGCTCCACCTCTTACACAAAGTTCAAATTAGGTACATAGACCCTCCAAAATGATCATCAATCCCATATCAATCCCACATATAATTTCATTAACAAAACGGCTGCAATGAATACCATTCCCACTCGCTACTTATCTCGACAGTTCGGACATACGACTTGGCGATTTGTGCTTGACGCCTTGGAGGAGGCCGTAGGAGGGTCAGGACACCATGATGGGGGTGTGCGTTTGAGGGCGTCGGGACACATCCGGGGAGTTGGCTCCGCGGGGTCATAGATAGTATGGCCGCACTTAGAGAATTTGATAGGGGCGGGGGGTTCGATGAAACACATCAAGACAGAATCTTAAGATTTTGGGAGGATGATTGAAGTTGAGCTTTGGTAGAACTTCGAGATCTCGAGTTTTATATATTCTGAGCCACAAAGATCAAGAGATATAACCCAGAAGATAATAGGAACGTTGAACTTGGAGATAACACCTCAAAAGAGATCTGACTGCAGTCTTTTAAGAGTCACATGGCGGCGCCCTTGAACGGATTACGCGTGTTCTGACCACTGATGCGAACTTGCTTTCCCAGGTTGGGCGCAAACATTGCCTCACCAGGGAGACTGGGCCAACCAGAGACAAGATAACAAGATGGGACAACAAGAGCGTGTTCACACTGCCCGTCAGGTGGGTGCGGAGAATTCCGCTGATTTAATGGTGGGGTGATACAGTCTCCCTCTTTTCTCGGAACTGGAGAAGTGACGTTGCGAATCAGGTCTGAAACTGACATGCGGCCATATGGGCCTTGACGCTCTTGACAACTTATAGGCTATACTGCTCGCGTTGTATACAAACTCTCTCTGATAATAATGTTCGAATGTAAATGATGGACCTATGAGATCTCGTTTATGATATTCCCTTCGTCTTGGATGGATCTTGATTATCTGACGCCACTGCTAAACATGCCCCGCTTCGAACAAATTCGAGAAGTTAGAGCTGGTTTTAGATTCTCGATTGAGTTGCTACAGGATTAATGACGTACAGCATCGTTTTCTTGTTAGATTATCTTCGCTGCGTATTTTACGTCCAGATAGTAAGTACTTGAATATGCAGAGCGCAGAGTCGTTACGACGAGAATGCCAGCGAAATGACCCGACGGTTGTCATGTGATGCCCCTTGCGATTTATGCCCCACTGCAAAATTTGGCCCAACTGATGACGGCGCCCCGCGCGAACCCGGGAATCTCCCAAGTCAAGATTCGTTCTGGCGCAACTATTGAAGGTGAACTCTCTCTTAGCATCCGAATCGAGATTTGATATTTACCAGTGCTAACATCGAAGCAGCGCCGCAGGAGCACTACCGAATTCAAGCGCTCGGGTTGCCCGAAATTGACGTGACATGGCCGAAAAAGTCGGAGACAAGGCGATGCGAGGGGAGCTCGAAGACATTGTGGCTCACAAGTTTGACATCAAGGATAACATGATGATGACTTTTGAGGGTGCTTCGTGCAATATTCTAGACAAGAACGAGCAGCAACAAGCCAACTTCGGGAAGAAGGACGGTATGGTAACGCGAGAGGTTCGACCTGGCGACGAGTGCTTCGTGATATATGCGCGTATCAAGTTTGAAAAGCTAGCATAGTTTCAGGCAGCTGAGGTTGTCCAAAACAAAGCTGGTCGGCAATCGCAAAGGTGTGCCTATATCCGAGTCTTACGATGAGAAATCCGTCATTATATGTGTTCGGCAACAACAATCCAACGCAATTTGTGGCCGCGATACTCCCTATGTTCATTTCGTCGACCCATCTCTTGCTTGTTATCACCCCGTCTATGAAGGGCTTCGGGAAAAGATCAATAACGCGGTGTCGAGGAACGGAAGGCACTTCGATATAATCGCTAGGATTAGCTGCACTTCCGTCAGCCAGGAAGCGGAAGTCTGGGGCGGCTGTTATACTTGGGAGGAGAGGAATATTTGGAAGAACATCATGTTCTATGCGCTTGCGCTTCTTTCGTGGCCTTTCGTGGATAGAATTGGGTTGCACATCTGAATCAAGTTAGCTAGTCTCTTGCAATGTTGCCATCATTATCACCTTGAAGAACGCGCGCATAGCCCGCATTTCCGGGTGAACCGTCCTTCAATTTTGCCAATATTTCCAGAACGGCACCTGGGTATCTCGGGGGCTCGCTGGGCTCAATATCCTCGATGAGATAGTTAAACACACCCGAACTCATCTTCCCTCCAGCCCACTTTGTCGAAGGATATGAGGCTGCCCATAGTAATATCCCGTCCGTGCTCAGACTTTGAAGAATTGCACATCTCTCCTTCGTGATTTCCTTGTTGGCCGCTACATCTCGTCGATCCTGCGAAGAGGCTCTGGGTCCTTCAAAAATGAGAATGATGTTGTTTCGGAAAACGGTAGGCCTGAGTAGATTTCCATCTACCAAACCGTCCCTGTACTGCTTCGTTTCCTTTTTAGTAATTGCACCTTGTTCCTTTGTTTCCTCCGTTTTCGACTGTCTGACAGTTTCGATGTCTCGCTGAAGTTGCGATGCAGCATCAGTCAGCTTCGAGGCGAGATCTCTGATGTTCGACCATTGGTTAGGCGTTGGCGCCAAGCTGCTGAGTATTGCGACCGACCCATCTAGTCTTGAAATTAGTCCGGTGAGGTGCGAGATAAACTTAGCCATCGCTTTGGTTGAAAAACCAGGGCCAACACGAAAGTTCTGGAGACTGGGGGCGACCAAAAAAAAAATTCGGATAGCCCGGGCGACAAAAAAGGTTCTAGAGATCCTGGACGCGACAAAAGAATTCTGGAGACCCTGGGCGACACAAAGTTCTAGAGATCCTGGACGCGACAAAAGAATTCTGGAGACCCTGGGCGACACAGAAGATAAAGGATACATCTTTGGAGTCCACCATACCGTTTCTATCCAGGGTTAACTCGGCGCTCCGCTTGGAAACAGTGATTGGCTTAGCTAATGTCGAGGCCGGGAGAGTGTAAAGTCAAAGCAACCAATAGTTTCCATTCTCGGTACCATACCCTAAAACCAAACTTGAGATGTTGGCACGAATAGTCTGACTAGCGGCCCCGACACCCGATTGTCAATGCGATCCGTGATAGCCGCTGATCTCGAGACGTCAAGGGTCGAATATGTTTTGGACCTTCCTGTATTCTATCATCCGTCGATTCCGACGGAAACGACACCAGCCAATTGGTGAAATAGTGAGGAGCACATAGAGAGAATATTCCAAACATAAATATGCCAGCCTCGTCTCGTAGGCTCACCGCAATTTGACACAACACTCCAGCCAATTGTCATGCCTTGGTTTAGTGCTCCCCAATGCTTGGGCAGGCGGGCTAACAAGCGTTCTCATGAAAATGCTTTTGCCTCAAGGCCGCTACACCCGCCGCCTGCAACGTCTGTCAAATCGACAGTGTTATCCAGACTATGGACCCTGTTTTTCCCGACAAAGGATCCAGATATTACTTCCCTTGTGAGTAATAATACTCATGATAACCTGGTGAAGAGCACTAATAGCTTTAGTCTCCTCGCGAAGAGGAGCTGACGACTAGCCAGCATACTCTTGTCCAGGAAAGCAACGTGAAGCCCGAAATCACTATAACACAACTACAGCGTGACCTACCCTTCACACCCCCAAGTCCACTGCCTAGCCAGCGTACTCTCACTCAGAAAAGCGACGTGAAGCCTTCCACAACACACTTGGCATATGAGCCACACCCGGGCAAACTATGGCATGACCTACCCTTCACACCCCCAAGTCCACCGCCCAGCCAGCGGATTTTTGCTCAGGAAAGCAACGCGAAGCCTTCCTCCGAAATAACCACCAAACACCTGCCACACCCAGCCAAAGGCTTGAATTCACGAACGCGCAACTCTCCTGACTTGCCTCAATTTGGAAATGCTATTGAAAGTCAACCCTGGGTTACATACAACACAGAGTCAGGTGACATTGAAGTGGAACATGACGGTTCTGTTCACAAGATACCCTTTCAACTTTGCGTGATTACGCACACTGGGTGCCTACCGCAGTATGAGACCGACAATATCAAGGTCCGTCTTCTCACCCCGGGTTTTGTTGTCGCAAAGTGTACAGCGCGGGTTCCGTATGTGGTTGCTCAATCGCGATTGCCTGGACTACCCAAACTGCCCCAATGGACCGAAGCGTCGGAACGAGACTCGAATTTGTACTGGTTCAACCGTTATGTCTGATACTGTATTTCTGTACTTCTTTTGCTTGGAGTTCAAGCTCTGCCCAAATTACGTATCGTAAGTTTCACGGAAACCTGAGTGCAAAACAAAAAACGGATAGATAAGCATAAAAAGGACCAAGCCAAAAAGAGTAAGAAAAAGAGGGCGTCAGGATAGTGCGTGGGCTCATAGTGTCTTGCTTCCTTAGCTTGGAGGATGTTCCATGCATTGCAGGGCTATGCACCGCAGCGAGTCGCATGGGCCAGGGGCTGCAGTAGCCGTGTCGCTCAAGTTGCTGGCCATCGCTGCCATCCAAGAGATCCACAATTTGCGTCTGGTGCGATGAAAACCTTCCAAGCGGGTGCTAGCGCTTTGCCTAGGCTAATTTGAAAAGAACCACCCTTTTTTTCTGATGTCCAAAATTTCCTGCATGTTAGAGGACTGGGGTCTCGATCCAACTCAAGTGGGGAAGTTAGGGAGATAATAGCTCAGCTCTCTGGACTTTCACGGCACTTGCCGAAGAAATCAACATAGGAAAATTCCCAAATGGGCTTTTTTTTTTTTTTTTCTTTTTCCCTTCCCTCTCCCAGAGACCAGGCCTAGGAAAGGCTATGCGCATAGCTGGGAGCTGGTTGAACTAGACTTAGGAGTGATCAGATTAGTCTTTTCCCCGTGAGATACTCTAAAGCATAAAAGGGTTATGGCCCTTCAAGCCGAAGCTTCAGCCTTTTCCAGTATCAACCATCCATACCGAACAACCACCGCGCAGCGAAGGTATCTCCCTAGATTTTCTTCCACCCCAACGTACCACGAGCAGAGCTGATAATCGGCGATAGGTCATAATGTCTCAGCCTTGGATTCCCGTCCAATCTAACGACTCGGGCTCGGCAGAAAAATCGGAGAAGCGAAAGGCAAACGCTGAAGCGTCTCGGAGATTCCGCGGACGGAAGAAGGAGATGGAGATACTCCAGCAGCAGGTGAAGAGGCTAAAGAGCCAACTAGCGCACACGCAAGAAGAGCTTGAAAGGGAAGCTAAGAACAGCGGGTTCTTGAGGAGTGAGCGAGACTACTACCGGGACGAGCGAGACGATTATCGAAGCCAGCCTCCCCATTCCGCTCAATTCGACAGACCACGTTCTCCAAGACACAGTATCAACCGCAGTGATCAGAGGCCATGTGTTCGATGTGTTGCGGACGGCGTCCCATGCGTCCCTAGGGAAAAAAGTCACGGTTAGTACAGCTTGGTTGATATGAGCCTGGTAACTGACAGAATCCAGAAACACAAACTACAGAGGATTCCTTTTCAACCATATCGGATGCAGCAACTTCAGCTGTTCACCGGAGCTTATTGCCTTCTATCAACGAATCCCAGTCCGAATCGACCGAGAGCCGTTCCTCTGTTTTTTGCCCGTGCCCGGCAAGCTCTCGACTTCCATCTCCAGAGAATGACAGACTTGACCAAATGATGCCTCCGAAAGCCCTGCATGCCTGCCTCGAGAATATCTCTGATACCAGACAACTTTCGGTGTTGAATTCCTGTTGGAACACATATAATCGCACAGCGTCAATTTTTTATTTACAGACATCGTATATTAAGGCATTCATTGAGGTACAGGCTCCCTTCAATCCCATGGCTCGAAAGTAGTTAACCAGGACGCCAGGTGGCTAGATGTGGGTCTGTGGAAAATATCAAGAAAGGTGTGATTCCGTTACTTACGACATTTAAAGACTTGCGCAGTTTCAGTCATGAACATCGCGATATAATTTACGAGCTTGTTCAGCTTAAATATGCTATAGTATGCTACTCCTGTTGATCTTGATGCTTATTAGCTAACTCCAAGTAGCTCTCCCAGAGTCTGCTGGGAGAATTTCACGTCCCAAGTGATCTATTAGAGCGTACTAAGATAGGGCAGGAACCTGAAGGTTGCTGTGACCGTCTTACATATATCATCGGGGAACTAGCTTGCCTTAAGGCGGATATACATGAAGTCAAGCTACATCCAGATGAAATACGGGCAAAAGCAGACTCGATCCAACAGAAGCTCTTGATCTGGCATAAGGACCCATCAGGAAGGCTTTTATCGGAGTCTGCCCCTACCCGCCACGGCCTGTTGGTATGCCTTGCAATGAACCAATACCGGTGTGCGCGGATCGCCGTGGATCTGATTCTCTCCAAATTGCCGGAAACAATGCAGAGGGACAATGATATCCAAACAATCACCTCTAATCTTAGGCATAGTGTGACATGGCTCTTTCGCCCGCGGGGGAGTGTTTTCGACCGAATGTCCAGTCTAGTCTTGACTATCCCCTGGTTTATGTTCGTGTTAGCTGCCTCGGCTGCTTCATCAAGCGAGACCCAGGGATGGGTGAAAGATATTCTTTGCATGATTAGGGAGAAGACGAGTATTGGGCAAAGTTCGGTGGTACTAAACTTACTCGATAGTGATAACCATACGCTGCTCCGCCCTCGTATTTTTCAACTTCCCACGGAACAATCGTACCTCGTTCAAAGAATAGAGACCGAGACCTCTACTACACAACCTATGGAGAATACCGGGGGGGAGGCTGCATCCCAAGACAACCCCAAGAAGCGGAAAGCGTGGCCACCGCAAGACGTTACGTTGCTCAAGGAATTGCGTACAGCTGGGAAGACCTGGGATGAAATCAGTGCAAAATTTGGTGGGAAGCGGACCGCTGCGGCTTGTCGATTATACTATCAACGCCGCCGCGGCTTATTCGGAAAGCCTCCGTGGAAACCGGCAGAAGATACATTGCTATATGAATCGGTCACACAAGGGAAGTCCTGGGATCGCGTTAGTGAAGCATTTGGTGGGAAGCGGACCCGTGCTGGCTGTCAACGACGCTGGTCGCGCTTGCAACAACTCAGCAAGTTAGACAAGGATGGCTTCCCCGAAATGCCGCTGGGAGGCAGCCTCTAGGCACCAAGAGATTCACGGGCCAAGTTCCCTCGCTCCAAACTTTACTGCTATCGATCGTCCGACATATGGGATTCGAGACGAAGCGCCGCCACTTCTCTGAGCGCTGGTGGGGTTGATTCAATCTTTCCAGGTTATTCAAGTGGAATCCGCGAGTAGGAGCTATCTCTCTCAACTCACTTTCCCAGCCATATGCAGGTTGCTTGGTGGAATACACTGGAAATCTCATGGGCTTTTACATTAGAAGTTCTATATACTTTCCTTAGTATTTAAAGCGAAGACTTCTGACAAAATATAATAATTGGTTTGATAAGCACCTTATTAGCTGCTGCTCTTCAAGTCCTCCATAGTGTATGAGAGAATCCAAGGTTCCAGGGGATCCGATTCAGGGTCTAAGGGAAGATATTAACGGAGTCTTTTTAAGTAATCATAGAGTAGTAAGAGGTTCCCGAAACCTGAACATGCACCGGAGAGCCGTATGACCAATTGCGCACCCTGGAGCTTTGAATGCGTGGCAACTAGTTGTACTCACCACAACTCATAAGGCTTGGCAGCAACTCATGGGANCTCCGTCTTCTGAGGATGGCAGAGGGAATTTCGACCATGATGATCTGGCCAGCGTTCAGCCTCAGATTAAACCATTTCAGCTGCCAGGTGTGGTCGAGCCGCTGCCCAATCTTACCTGCTCACTGCGGGGAAGACGCACTGTGGATGGGTGAGCCGCCACACATCGATGATCCAAAGTTAGCCAGGGCAGCGGCTAGAGCGTGGCAATCAACGATGCCAGAGCTAATGCGTCTGGAGCGATTGGTGTGCAGGACGTTGTCTGTCAAACGCCATGCTCCCATGAAGAAGCCTCCGAGTTGGATGGCCACGGTTTCACGGGCTAGCGTTTCGCCAAACGCTTACTAATTCCACGGCGGGCCAGTCATGCGGACTCAAAGATCCACAGAATTTTTAAAGAGCCGCTCAGCGGGTCCATCAACCCCTCCCGTGGAGTTTGTCCGCGAACTAAACATGACGGACAGTCCGGTTCATGCCGGTACAACTGTGGATCACACGGGTGGATGTGTCTGGACGCTTGCGATCGCTCGAATTGATTGAATGAGCTGTTTGTTGTGTTTGCAGTAACAGTCACGTGATGATCGTTCTCAAGAAAGCCACTTTTGGCTAGTCGGATCGATCAGGTCAGATCAACACGTCCTGCGCGGCGGCCCAATGGCCACTACCCTTCTGTCCTATGTGGTCTTCCTCTCAGGGGACCCGAAGTGCCTCGCACCACACCTGAGTTGGGAGGGAGTTATCTGATTGCCCTCTAGAGCCCGATCTGGCTTAGTTTCCTGACATCTCCGTATCTTTGGTCCAGACACGGAGACTGTTCGCGCGCCAAGACCAAGCTTCTTTGTTGGACTGGACAAAGAACTAGACCGTGGAAACGAACAGCATAAAGAGGGGGAGAGAATCTTCTATTTCCAGCCGACACCTTGAACATCATACCACGTTTGTGCTCAAGTCCTCTATTCCAAGAACATGGAAACAAAACTCACCTCCGAAGCGTTGTCGCCATCCCTTCCCCGATCAGACTCGACCACGGCGGAGCCCTCTGCTCACGCTGAGCCGTTCGAAACGCTGACACCTGCTCATCTAGAACAAGATCCTACTGATGTCGACTCTGCGTACGCCGAGAGTCCCGAAGATGCGACCGAAAGCTTGTCGCTGTCAATGCTTGATTATAGGTTTGAGCATGGGCGACGCTACCATGCTTGGCATGATGTCGCATACTGGGTTTGCAGGATTCCTCCTAACAGACCCCGACAACCTGAGTCTTATCCTTATCACTACTTCTTAGGGTCCAAACGATGAGCAAGCTCAGAAACTACAAGAAATATCGCACCACATGTATTATATAACTTTTGACGAGCGTCTGTTTCTGGCACCGGTAATTAACCCACAGGTATCTACACTCTTATCATCCTGCTTATGATCCGAGAATTTAAATAACAGCAAATCTTTTGTTAGGCGATCCTCGATGTAGGAACTGGTACGGGGATCTGGGCGATGTATGTGACCATTGCCGTGCAGCTTGTGAGGCTAATATATTATAGAGATGTCGCCGATGCGTTCCCAGCCGCTAGAGTTACTGGGTTGGATCTTTCGCCCATTCAACCCACATTTGTCCCTCCGACCTGCTCGTTCGAAATAGATGACGTAACCATGCCATGGACGTATGATGCGGAACAATTTGACTTGATCTACGTCCGCGAGATGTTCGGCTCGATACCTGATTGGGATGCGTTTCTCCGNCTACACAACCTATGGAGAATACCGGGGGGGAGGCTGCATCCCAAGACAACCCCAAGAAGCGGAAAGCGTGGCCACCGCAAGACGTTACGTTGCTCAAGGAATTGCGTACAGCTGGGAAGACCTGGGATGAAATCAGTGCAAAATTTGGTGGGAAGCGGACCGCTGCGGCTTGTCGATTATACTATCAACGCCGCCGCGGCTTATTCGGAAAGCCTCCGTGGAAACCGGCAGAAGATACATTGCTATATGAATCGGTCACACAAGGGAAGTCCTGGGATCGCGTTAGTGAAGCATTTGGTGGGAAGCGGACCCGTGCTGGCTGTCAACGACGCTGGTCGCGCTTGCAACAACTCAGCAAGTTAGACAAGGATGGCTTCCCCGAAATGCCGCTGGGAGGCAGCCTCTAGGCACCAAGAGATTCACGGGCCAAGTTCCCTCGCTCCAAACTTTACTGCTATCGATAGTCCGACATATGGGATTCGAGACGAAGCGCCGCCACTTCTCTGAGCGCTGGTGGGGTTGATTCAATCTTTCCAGGTTTTTCAAGTGGAATCCGCGAGTAGGAGCTATCTCTCTCAACTCACTTTCCCAGCCGTATGCAGGTTGCTTGGTGGAATACACTGGAAATCTCATGGGCTTTTACATTAGAAGTTCTATATACTTTCCTTAGTATTTAAAGCGAAGACTTCTGACAAAATATAATAATTGGTTTGATAAGCATCTTATTAGCTGCTGCTCTTCAAGTCCTCCATAGTGTATGAGAGAATCCAAGGTTCCAGGGGATCCGATTCAGGGTCTAAGGGAAGATTTTAACGGAGTCTTTTTAAGTAATCATAGAGTAGTAAGAGGTTCCCGAAACCTGAACATGCACCGGATAGCCGTATGACCAATTGCGCACCCTGGAGCTTTGAATGCGTGGCAACTAGTTGTACTCACCACAACTCATTAGGCTTGGCAGCAACTCATGGGACAACTTGCCAGACCTCGTGACAACTTGCAAGGCTTGGCAGAAACTCAACAGGTTTCGTGACAACTTGTCTATCTTCCTGACAACATCTTCTGCCTCATCTTTCCCAGCGCCAAGCATCTATATCTACAGCTCCAAAAACTGGATGGATGCCTTTAAACACAATGCGACCATCACCCATACCGACCACATCACCGACCACATCATCGGCCGCAGTTTCGACCGTCGCCTCATCAACTGCCTCCTCGATTGCGTCCAGTCCAGCCACATCGCCGACAACAACTCTTTCGAGTGTGTCCTGCCCGACCGCATCGCCAAGCATATCTCATCGGCTGCCGTGATTACGTCTCACCCAACCGAACCGAACCGCCGACCGCATCGCTGACCGCCGCTTTATCAACTGCCTGCTCGATTGCGTCCTGCCCAACCGCATCGTTCTCGACTGCGCTCCCGGCGTCATTGCTACTGGCTTGGCCACCAAAAGAAGGGAACAAACTGGAGTGAGGCCCATCGGAGGAACCGGAAGCGAAAGGAAGGAAGTATTAAAATCCGCAAATAGGGATCATATAATCCTGGGAGCTCTCCTTTGAGTGACGGTTACCTGATCTCGATTGGCCCGTAGTTGACCGACCACTTGATTTCGAACGAGCTCTTCGCGCCATAGGGTTTGGATACTATAGATGTTAGACAGACTCGGCCCATTAGCAAAGACACATTACCCTAGTCATATCACGGAGATCAGGGTTTCCAAGTCGAGATAGGCGTTTCAGACGAGCAACTTCATCCAAAGAGGACCTGCGGGGTTGAAACTGGACTGTGTGGGTGGGAGGAGTACTAGAATCTGAGATTTGTCCATTCAGTTCAACCAGTGCGCGCTTGGTGAGCTTAACCTCCGAGAGACGATCCCAAAACGCGGGCCGATGGTAAGTTTTGGATCTGGTGTCTGTTCTCGAGCGTTTCTGTGGTTGTAAAAGCCAGTCTTTCTCTGCAAACAAGTCTTCCGTGTGAGTCCGTTTGTCTCCAGGGCGCGGGTTGGGTCGGTCGGATACGTGCATAAGCCCGAGACGAGGAAGCCACTGCAAGCCCGAGCTGCGATGAAGATGGACTCTCAAGATAACAGAAGTCTATTATGATTGGAGAAGAAATCGGGCGCCAACTGTCAAGAACGCAGACGATTCTCAAATTTCGCGAGAGGTCGTGTTTGGGCCGCCGCAAGCAGGTCTCGTGATCTGACCTGTTTGGATCTGACTAGCCAAAAGTGGCATTCGCAACATGAATCACGCGTCAATAACTGCAAACACAACAAATAGCTCAGCGAAATCCATTCTAGCGATCGCTAGCGTCACGAAATACCCTACCCCGATCCACCTCAGTTGTATCAGCATGAACCGGTCTGTCCACCCCATTTAGTTCACGGACAAGATCCATGGGGCAATTTGATGGACCCGCAGAACCGCTCTATGAGTCCTGTGGCGCTGTGATCCCGCAAGGTGCGTTGGCTGGATATAGGAGATTTCTGCTCCTCCATGCGTTTCGTACTTGGTCTTGTCGCGTGATTAGTGAGGTTTCTGGATCAAACTAAAAGAGATGTCAAATCGGGTTCTAAAGGATTACTAACTTTTCCAGACGTTAATGGAGTGTAGACAGCTCTACCTGGGTAATGATAACATTCCGCGCTGTCATAGATCGCAAACTGGTCATCGTTTCCGTTAATTTCTCACGCTCATGGGATGTTTTGTTGCGCATGGCTGTGAATGTCAAGAGCCCTTGCTCTTCTATATGATGCCCAGAGGCCAAGGCAAATTTTATTCTGCATAAAGGACTTGGTTTCGTAGGAATTAGCCAGTCTGTTGACAAAATGGTGGCACTTCGGAACAGGGAAGGGAAACTATTGTAGACTCCGAGCAATGAAACGTGCCAGTTTAGCCAAACAGCCATTCCCACTGAGGAGAGAGGAGCGGAGCGAAGACATCCTCAGCATGTTGATAGAGTGCAGAAAGTTTTGCAGACGTGTAATCGCAGTTAGGACATCTGTAAGACCATTGTTCACCCTCGAAAGTGGTATCTATATACTTCCCACTCTGGTAACATTGGCGTGCTAGATCATCGATCTCCTCTTCGGTAACCTCTGACAGACAGTTCCCGGATTCTAGATGGATTAAAATCCCGGAGATTGTTTTGAAGCACCGATAACAACCGTAGCATTCCACGTTTCGAGGTTGATGCTTCTGTTGGTGCTAATGTGAGAGTACTATTAGCCGAACCATTTATGCTTTTATTGACAATGGTTGATTTGGAATCTCACCATTTGTAAATCATTCTTGTTTCCAAAGTAATCACCACATGTAATGCAGAGGTGGTGTTGAGCAACATCGTGTTCTTGAAGATTCTTGAAAGTGTTATAATAACGCTTGCAATCTGGACAAAAGTAATGAGACTCCTCCAAGTGATTTTGAAGCTCTAGAGAACTCTCAAAATCCTGTGTGCCGGGACACTTCGGACAGAGATAATGCTTGTTGGAATGTTGTAGATGAGAATTTCTGGCTTGGGTCGAAACGAACACCCGGCAGCACCTTGCGCACCACGAATGTCGCGATGTACTTTTGCAATGTGCATACAGAGCCGCTTTAGAACTGAAAATCCTTTCGCGAATAGTACATTCATAATTCGCGCCATCAAAGGCAAGATACGGGCCTAGGTCCATAACTGATTCTGATGACTCTGGCTGCAAATAGCACCACCAAGTGAGGAAGTCAGGTTCCAGCCGTTGATGGAGGTGTCCGACGTTGCCCCGCCCTCCAAATAGCACCTGATGGATGTTGGGCATCAGCAATTTTAGCGCCGCAGTAGTATACAGTAGGATCTTATTGGCCTGATATCAGGTGATTTGAGCGGGACTGGGTTTTATTATTATTATTATTTTTTTTTTTTTTAAAATAGTGAGAGAATTGATGCGTGGTGAATTGGGTCTCTAGCCTCCTGAATTCTGGTTTTAGTCTCATATGCTTGAGATTGAAAGGTTGATCAGGTACATGGTAGGGAGTTGGCACTAGGTCTGATAGAAGCAGTGAACAAGCAAGAGATTCTCCTATAGTGCTGTAGATGAATGTACACGCGACCTGATCTGGGAAACATCGGCGTCCGATTCCTGTTAATAGAGACAGATGGCAAGGTTGCAGCTGAGAAGTAGGTTATAGATCGTGTTATGTACCCTTGTCACATGAAACTGAAGCGTGAATTCTTTAAAGTATTTCGGAACTGGGACATGGTTTTCGTCCATACACAACTGTGACTGGCTGGTAGAGGTGGCGCTGCTCATCTCTTATAGTAGAACGTATCCGCTCTATAAAATTCTGGACCGCATCGTAGGGCCATGCCATGGTCGACGTCAAATGGCGAAGAAATATGTCTTCGATCGCCTGGAGAAGCCGAAGTTGATTTAGTCGGCCTAACTCGCGCAATCGAGGATCTGTGTTCCATCTATGTGGCCAGCATTAGTTACGGCTTATGAAGATAAATCAGCTGGTGACGCACCCGCTAATAGGCCATTTGTAAGATCTTTTGGTAATATCTTGGAAGCCACTACCCTCCAGCACCTGTGTGCTTTCACGCCAGATCGAGAAACTCCTGCCAGATACCTGCTCAACCTGCGCCATTGTCTGCTCCCATAATGCGTAGATAGGTCCCAGGCTGGTATCATCGTCCCATATGGGCGTAACCGAATGCTCAACAACTTCTATGTAGCCACCTGGTCGTAGAGAGGCCCAACATTGCCGGAGAAACGCATCCCAATCAGGTATCGAGCCGAACATCTCGCGGACGTAGATCAAGTCAAATTGTTCCGCATCATTCTTGGTTTTCGTCAGCTGGATCATCACTTGTTTCCGAACATGTTTTCTCCGATTCCTCTTGGTGGGGTGCGACTTCGCTCGGTGGGGAGTGCAATTCAGCAACCTGCGAGGGCTGCAGGTGTTTCTGGGCTTGGCTCGGTCTCGTCAGCGCCTCGCGGAGCAAATCCAACCGGGACGGGGGTGATGTCTGTGCAGCCATGTTGTGGGCAGGAGGCATTGTAGATGTATAGTTTTACTTCGCGGCGTTCAAGGATCGATAATTTCTCGACTCGCAGTGGTGCATTTAAGGCTGACTGTTGTAGGTATCATGGAAGAAGGTACAGTATGGGAGAGAACGGAGTCGGCTCCGCGACTTTGGAAGTTGGTTCAGAATTAAGCCCGTCCATGTTGGTCGGTCTGCCTCGGAAAGGAGCCAAGGAGGGCAAGGAATTGGTTTCGGGACAAGATTATTTGTTTGGGAATAGCGATACTCCACGGGCAAGGAAGAGGGACTCAGCATAGAGTTAAAACAACAATGGGCATTACAGCACAATGCACAATGCACAATGCCCTACGGCCCTAGTCACCTTGCCTTGTGATAAATCTTGCCCTTCCTTGCACTGGTGAAGTAAAGTCCCCGGTTAGCTGAGCGGGTGAACTTGTTAGTGATCTAGCAGATCTTCGGTGGTTGACTAAACTTTGGGAATGTAATGGAGACCGGTCAAGGCGGCCTTTTGTGGGGCGGACTGGTCATTGACTCGTGAGTTTTAGTATCTGATAACTTCGGCGGGGTTCCGCGCCTGGTTATCGCCGTCACGAACCTCTGCCAGTAGACATGATGAAATCATCCTGGCATCTGATCAGAGCTTGTAAGTCCATTTACAGGCCTAAGCGTGTATATGTAAATCAATAGGACCTCGCTCATCTACCAATTCAATGCCTCCGTCATTATTTGGCTGTCCTCTCTTCCCCATCTGTCCTACTGTCGCAACTCCACGTTTTGGTATCTCACAATGGGCAAAAGAGTCTATCGCGAGCGGACGCCCACCGAGGAGGCTTGGCTCCCACACTGGATCGTCCGAATGGTCGTGGGACATGAGGGCCAAAGAGTATTCAGAGACCATCCGCCCAAGAACCGCGGAATCCTTACGGTCTAAACTTCGTCAGTTGAGAAAGAATATCAGAAGGCGTCGTCCCGTGCCTAGGAGGAAGGCGAGGACAACACAAGGCATGACGGCGAAGCAGGCTCGCAAAGAGCAACAAAGAGCACGAGACATGCCTCCTCCGGTGACCACTAGGGCACCGGCTCATCGGACGCATACCAATTTCCATGATATAAAGGCGGGACTTGAGCAGGTGAAAAGCGGAGGACAGGCGGTTCCAACCGCTGAGATTCCGAGATCGCCGCCCACAACCCAGGTGGGCATGAAGAGTCCTGTCCGTAGTAGGGCTCTTGCGCGCCCAGACCAAGGTAAGATGAATACTCTCCAGGCAGCTACGGTCAGTACACTGACTTTACAGGCCTTTCAGACTCTAAATCTTCCAGTCTGTCGCAGCCACCGGTTCGCGGGCCATCCCGGGCCATGGACCTGGTCTGGCAACTCGTCTATCAGTTTGCAGGCCGTACAAGGCCGCG
>CDMC01000030.1:0-82039 GCA_001511075.1 Aspergillus calidoustus | reverse complement strand
GTCCTTCCGCACAGCAAGAGTCCGCGGAGTTGATCTTTGGAGTCTTCACGATACCATGCGTCGGTGAATTGCAGCAAGAGCCAGAGAAGGCACCTTTGGGCGGCTTTTGGATGATCGGATTCTTAGCTGCTCTGCAACAAGATCCAGCAGACCCACCAGTAGGGGGCTCAACAACGGGGTTGACCTTTGAACAGCACGAATCCCCATAAGTGCTCTTGGCGTCTTTGACACTCTGTTCTCTGGGGCAACAAGATCCGAGACAGCCGGCCTTGAAAGGCGATTCTCTGACATGGGAAGTCTCCGAGCAGCGAGAATCAAGGCTCCCAGTCTGGGCAGCAGGCTGCTTCTCGGACTTTCCGGAGTAGCAACATTTGGCAAAGTTGTCCTCGTCGGATGGAGATGTAGCGGGCGGGTCTTCAGAGCGGTAAGAAGAGGAGCACTGGGTCTCTGTTAGGCTTGCTTTTAGATACATGTCGTCCGTGCACCAAGGGTCGGCGTATTTACTCTTCGGCCGAGGTTCCTTGCCAAGTTTGCCTCCAGAACAGCACAGCTTCGAGCACTTACTTTTGAAGGGCGGCTCTTTAATGGGCTTGTCCTTCGAACAAGAAGAGACAACATGAGAATCCGCGGACGGCTTCTTGATAGACCTGGCGCTTTTAACAGCGTCCCTTCGCAGGCGAAGACGCTTCTGAGCCGCCCGGTCCTTAGTGACGGAGTCGTTACTAATGTAGGAATCCAGTGAACTGCGAAGGGAGTGAACAGATGACTTTTTGGAGCACTGATTCCCATCCAGGGAATAGCGCTCGCGCAATTCACAGCAACTTTCCTGGCCAAGAGCGATGATCGTGCGGCAGATACATCCCAGAGCTTGTAGAGTAGCGCCATAGCGGTCGAGGACAGAGAGACTATGCTGGCTGCATGCCTTGGGGTCGGCAGCTCTACCGCAAGCTGAGCGGGTTAGCAACCTTTTAGAAGCCATTCTCAAAGAGGGGCTACTTACTGGTTGGTTGACTGTTGGTGTCGTGGACTGCCCCGGCACTCATCTCGCATTCCCGCAAAGCTAAGCGGTCAAGGCAAGACGTGTCGCAGCATGGGTCGGCTTTGCCACGGCAACAGTCAGGCGTGTTCGTATCATTGAGTTCATTGTCCATGAGCTCACCCGCGGGGCAGCCATCATCTAGGTTCTCCAGGGTGGGTTCTCCCTGACCCGGCGCCGTGGTGTTGAGAGGCTCAGCGCCGTCGCTATCGCAGCAAGTGTCCTGGCAACTGCTCATCTCCCTACTTTGAGAAATTGGCAAAACATGAGGCTCGGTGGTAGATGCCGATGGGCCGCAACATTCGCATCCCATTGTTGAAGTGATCTTTTGCTCTCAGTCCGATTTGTACGAGCTGGAGGTGTTGCTGGTCGTTGGGTTAGGCGGTCGGTTCCGTATTAGTTGCATGCCAGCACGTGAATGGCTCGACTGCTGTTAGCCAATCACATTGAAACACTGTATCTTTGAGTGTTGTGGGGTTCCATGGTCTTCCACGGATATCCGTCGCTCTGCATAGATGATTTAGCGGCCGACCAGAACTGGTATCACCGTTTTACCCACTTTCTTTCTTGAGAGACGAATCAGATCATATACAGGGTTTCCGAAAATCGGCGTTGGTGTTATACACTCTTTCTTTATTTCTCTAGCCCTAATCCAAAATCACACTCAGCTATGTTTCGGCTCGTACGGAACAATAATATTGACTTGATATCACTGTACTGGACATACATGTTAATATTAGAGGCTAGCAAAGATATATAGTGACAATAGAAGCACGCATCAATTGCTCGAAAATACTTTAGCAGCAAATCGCAATGTTAGGTTCCACTATCCGTCCTCGTTGTGAAGAGATTAGTGAATAACAGTAAGTAGTTTAGGTACAGCAGGGACTGAGTCTATGGTTCATGAATCCTATAACGAGAAGTCGTCCATCAGGATACCCAAGAACCATTATAGTACCCTTAACAGCTGAGCAATTATATTGATGATACTCAGGTGGAATGAGTACTGCCCGAGCAATGGTGGATTTGCCTGTTCCCGCCATGCCATTTAACCAGAATATGTATTTGCTCTCTGATGACTCGGCCCACTTGGTGATTTATGAACGAAGCTCGACGCGGGTACAAACAAATAAACAAACAATTTATTAACGCCCGGCGGCTGAGCTGAAAGGGCAACTATCACTAATCTACTAGTACATTTCCTATCGGGTGCCATGTCTCCTTCTAGCCCATGCAATTTCACTTTTAGCATATGTCGTGCCGTCTATCAGTATTGTAGGAGATTCTCGTGGGTTAGTAGTTTCGTTAGTAGGCTGGCTTGAAGGCGTTTCTCCAAGTGTTCAACATCCTATCTTCGGCAGTTGAAGCGCGTCTACCATGTCTGGCACGAGGTGGTTGGTGTGAGTTAGTTCGGGAAGGGTGGGTGATTGTGTTCAACGATATGGTTAAGCGACGTCGAGTCGGCCAGTGGCGATTGCAAACCGTATTGACGCTCGTACTGATTCTAAGTTTGGAGTCCAGTCTTGATTATCTGAGGGCGATTTTCCGCCCAGGAAGAAGGATATGTTGCCCCGGTGGGTATTGGTGCATTGCAGCATTTCTGTCCAATGTGTCGTCCATCTCTGACATCGAAAGAGAAAGTGCTCCACCGTCTCTCTTGCTTGTCCACATTCACACTGATCGATCTGCGCAACGTTGATTTGGGTAGAGGTATCCGTTTAATCTTGCCATGCCCGTCCGGAGCTGGGCCAGCACGCTCGCTTCTTTCCACGATAATCGGTCATACAGCTGTCGTGTGTGCTTGCCTGGGAGGGCCGCGGCCACTCTTTTCACGTGTTTGCCCACTTTCTCTGGCAAGCCTTTGCCGGTGGTGCCTCGCTGGGATCGTGCGATATTGAGAGTGGTTGATTTCATTCTGGGGAGCTGTATGTATGGCACGGGGCCCTCTTGGGTCGCTGCCCTGGCTTGCACTTTAGCGAGGCCCAACAGTTTGTTATCCTCACTCGTGGAGACCCAGCGGATTGTGATCCTGTTTCCATTTTTTCGCAGTCTTCTGATCAGCTTGTATATCAGGCAAACGTGCTCCTGGCCCGACTGTTGTCGCGGGTTCCCCAGTGTGAGTGCGGCCGCTTTGTTGCTCGTTAGCAGCGTGATTCTGTACGATTTCAGTACTGGTAGCGTCTTCAATGTGTGTGCCATTGCTGCCAGCTCTCCCGAGTATGGCTTCTGCTCCGATCTTGCGCCAAGTGTGATGGAGAAGGTCTTTAGTCTTGGCTTCTTGTACTTGGGCGGCTGCTTTTGAATCACTCCGCTAAATCCCACTACCTCATTCCGTGCCGAGCTGCTGACTGCGATCTGCATGGATCCGCCAGCTTCTGCCTGTGACTCTGGGGCTTGTCCAATATCGGTCTGCAGTCGTTCCTCCCATGGTGCTAATGTAAATGGATTAATAGTTTCTAGTGTTTCCATCTCGATATTTTTCAGCACGTCTGCCACCTGGTATAACGGCGAGCGGTGGAATCTTCGGAATTTCCTGATACGATCTGTATTCCTGCGGAGTGGGTTGGTTTCCGGTAGGGTGTGGATGTCCGTCCACATCTTCACTGCCCGTCTCCAGAACCGGCTTTGCGCCGAGGCGATGTGAGCCTCTGCTTCCGCCACACTGGTTGCGACGGTGAGGAACGTTCCCACAATTGCTTGAGCTCCAACCCGTTGGACCCGGTTAATGGGCCCGGTGGCCTTATCTTTGAAAGCGTGCCTCCAGACGTTAGAGGCGTAGTCCACCACCGGGGCAACAGTTGATGTGAACAACTGCCGCGCGGTAGATGGGGATAAGCCTCTAAGTCGTTTAAGCTCCATTGCTGCTTCTAGGCCCTTGGACGCTGCCCTGGCTATGTGAGCCTTGTATTTAAGTCTAGAGTCCATCACTACCCCAAGGATCTTGACGTGGTCCTTGGGTTCAACTGCTTGTCCCTTGATGGTGAAGGGCTCTTGTTTTGATTTGTGTGCTTTGGGGGTGAAGTGTATGATGGCCGTTTTCTCTGCTTCGAATGTTGCTCCACTTCTCCTCTCCCAGTCGAGTGCTTCATCAATGATTTCCTTAATACCTTCCCGGTTGCTCCGCGCAGTTGGCCCGGTCACCCACGCGGTGAAGTCGTCCACGAAAGCAATCGCTCCGCCGCGGCTGTCGATCTGTCGTTGCACGAGCTGCGTTGAAGAAGAGGAACAGGATCGGCGATAGGGGAGAGCCCTGCGGTAGTCCGGCCTGTGGGAGGCTTTGTACCTCAGACCCTTGCCCATTGATTTGGATTGTTGCTGTTCGCTCTGAGCAGAAGGCCTCGACCCACCGGAGCAGCACTTCTGGTATGCCTCGCGCTTTCATCCTCTGGAGTAGTCGTTCTTTGCAGACCCCATTGTAGGCTCCTTTGACATCAAAGCTAATCAAGCTCACGACCCGTCGGCCACGCCAGGCTGTGTAGATTTGCTCCTGCAGGAGCAGGAGTGCCTGTTCCGCTGATCACTGTTTACGGGCTCCAAAGTGACTGGTTGGGAGCAGGCCGTATGTCTCCACTGCGTGTGAGATCCTTTCTGCCACCACTGATTGTAGGACCTTGCCCAGTGTCGCGAGAAGTGAAATTAGCCGCCAAGCTTTCGCAATGGTGTAGTCCTCTTTATTTGGCTTCTTGAGTGGTATGATTTTTGCATGTCTCCACTGACTTGGTAGTGTGCCCTCTTCCAACGACGCCTGGAACAGGTCAAGAACCCTGTGTTTGACCGCGGGCCAGGTCATCTTCGAAACTATCGCCGGTAGGCCATCTTCTCCAGGTGCCTCCCATGATTTTGCTTTGAACAGTTGTCGGTCTACTTCCTCCATGGTGATGGCAGGCATATCCACTGTTGCCCTTTGTGGCCTGGCTCCTTCCTCCTCAATGTCGTTTGGTAGAGGAGGAAAGAATATAGCCAGTAGCTCTTCTGCTTGTTCCTTATGATCGGCGGTGGTGGTACCATTTGCTCGGACGAGCTGTGGTACCTTCCCAAATGCTGTATCGTCTCCAATCTTCAGGTACTTGGCGGCCTTCCATATATTGTTGTTGTCTGCAAGGAACTCCTTCCAGTGGTTCTTCTTTTGTTGACGGATGGCATCATAGTATTGCTTCGCTGCGCTTTTAGCTGTCTCTTCTAGGTGTGATGCGATTCGTCCTGCTCGTCGCTCCGAGCGGGCGTGATTTCTCCAGTATGTGTAGATATAGCGGAGTTATGTCAAGTCCGTGGTCCACCACCTCTTTGCGTATGGTGACGGTCTCGCCTTTGGCGTCAAGGCATGCACCGCCTCCAACACCGCGGCCATTAGTCGGTTGGTTCTCTGCTACACCGTACCGTCCGACGGAGTGCTGTTCAGGCTTCCTGCAATTCTTGCATTAATATCCTTCCATGGTGCATTTTTGAACAGCAGTCGCTCCTGCTGTTTGGAACCCGGAACCGGAACGTCAAACACGGTCTTGATTGCGCGATGGTCGGAGCCGTGCTCTGTCCCATGTACTGCGCACTTGACCATGGAACCCGTCAGATTCTCCGAGGCAAGGACGAGGTCGATAGTTGACTCGTAGTCTCCCCCCTGTCCTCCACCCTGCCATGTCTTTGTGCCTCGTTTCAGTAGACTGCTGAGAGCAAATTCATTCATGAGGTCAATGAGTGGATCCGCTTCGCCCTGTCTCTCCAAAGACACGTCGTCTCCTCCCCAAAGTTGGTCATGTCGGTTGAAGTCTCCCACGATCGCAACCTCCACCTCTGCGCCCGTATCTCGCCTTACCTTGGTGATTGCCTTGCGTAGGCTACTGCACGTGTCACGCAAGGCTTGGGCATCTCCCCCTTTCACATAGACTGATGCCATAAAAATCCATTGCTTGGGGAGCCGGATGACCGCTGCTGTCAGATCCGGGGATTCTATTGGCACCTGCTCCGCTTCCACGTCCTTCCTCACCCACAGCATGCTCCGGATTGCCCATCTGCCTTCCCTTCATGCGGAGGGGACCATCTTCGTCCATTTTTGATGTCCCATCGGAGTTGTCAAGAGTCGGCCGTTAATTCTTCTCGCTTGGGGTTCTTAGATTGCTATTGCCGCTGCATCCTGGATTTCTTCGTTGTTTATCAAGCTGTCATGCACTGCTCCCTGTTTCCTTACATTTAGCTGAATTATTCGGAGCCTTTTATTCATTTTGCACTGGATAGAGCTTCTGACAGTTTCTGCTGTACGATTCATGTGGGCCTCCGCACGGAACGCACTTTAGGACCGTCTCGTTGCAGATGCTGTGGCGGTGGCCTTCCTTGGTGCATTTCGCGCACTTCTGGGTGTTTTTGCATTGGAATGCCTTATGTCCGATCTCTTGGCAGTTGTAGCATTGTGTTGGTCGCGGTCGATGTTCAAAGGCGCTGGTTACGCCAGATTCTCCCCCAGCGTGGAAGAACCCCTCGGCCAGGAGCCTTCGTGCATCGGTGCCTTTGGTCAGGTACACCACCATTGACCCATAGGCCTTCGCACTTTCCTTTCTGCTGAGCCATGCGATCTTGGCCACGGTGGTGTCATTCTCCTCGCTGAAGGCTGCCGCGGCTCCTGCTCTGATCTCGCCTTGTTCATCTAGCACGGCTCCTTTCTTGACACTGTCAACTTTGATTGGGTAGAGATCGTCGCGGAGCACCCGGGCTCCTGCGCCAATTGTTGCTTCTGCAGCTTTCTTAACCAGCTGGTGTTCAGCTTCATCTCGGCAAGCAATTCGGATCCGGTTGGTGTTCTTTGGGTCCACCGTAACCGCGCGACAGCGCCAGTTAGTGTGGTTNTACATAACACGATCTATAACCTACTTCTCAGCTGCAACCTTGCCATCTGTCTCTATTAACAGGAATCGGACGCCGATGTTTCCCAGATCAGGTCGCATGTACATTCATCTACAGCACTATAGGAGAATCTCTTGCTTGTTCCCTACTTCTATCAGACCTAGTGCCAACTCCCTACCATGTATCCCATCAACCTTTCGATCTCAGACATATGAGACTAAAACCAGAATTCAGGAGGCTAAAAACCCAATTCACCACACATCAATTCTCTCACTATTTCAAAAAGACCCAGTCACGCGCAAATCACCTGATATCAGGCCAATAAGATCCTACCGTATACTACTGCGGCGCTAAAATTGCTGACGCCCAACATCCATCGGGTGCTATTTGGAGGGCGGGGCAATGTCGGACACCTCCATCAACGGCTGGAAGCTGACATCCTCACTTGGTGGTGCTATTTTGCAGCCAGAGTCATCAGAATCAAAGATGGACCTAGGCCCGTATCTTGCCTTTGATGGCGTGAACTATGAATGTACTATTTGCGAAAGGATTTTCAGTTCTGAAACGGCTCTGTATGCACATTGCGAAAGTACATCGCGACATTCGTGGTGCGCAAGGTGCCGCCGGGTGTTCGTTTCGACCCAAGCCAGAAATTCTCATCTACAAGATTCCAACAAGCATCATATCTGTCCGAAGTGTCCCGACACACAGGATTTTGAGAGTTCTCTAGAGCTTCAAAATCACTTGGAGGAGTCTCATTACTTTTGTCCAGATTGCAAGCTTTATTATAACTCTTTCGAAAAACTTCAAGAACACGATATTGCTCAACACCACCTCTGTATGACATGTGGTGATTACTTTGCGAACAAGAATAATTTACAAATGGTGAAATTCCAACTCAACTATTGTCAAAAAAAAGCATAAATGGTTCGGCTAATAATACTCTCGCTTTAGCACCAACAGAAGCATCAGCCTCGAAATATGGAATGCTACGGTTGTTATCGGTGCTTCAAAACAATCTCCGGGATTTTAATTCATCTTGAATCCGGGAAATGTGTGTCAGAGGTTACCGAGGAGGAGATTGATGATCTAGCCCGCCAGTGTTACCAGAGTGGGAAGTATATAAATACTGGCTTCGAGGGCGAAGAGTGGTCTTACATGTGTCCTAACTGCGATTACACGTCTGCAAAACTTTCTGCACTCTATCAGCATGCTGAAGATGTCTCGCTCTGTTCCTCTCTCCTCAGTGGGAATGGTTGTTTGGCTAAACTGGCACATTTCATTGCTCGGAGTCTACAATAGTTTCCTTCCCTGTTCCGAAGTGCCACCATTTTGTCAACAGACTGGCTGATTCCTACGAAACCAAGTCCTTTATGCAAATTTAAATCCACCTTGACCTCTGGGCATCGTGTAGGATAGCAAAGTCTTTTGTCATCCACAACTGAGGTGGATCGGTGGTGGGTATTTCGTGACGCCCGCGATCGTTAGAGGATCGCTTGAACGGATTTAGGCTGAGCTGTTTGTTGTGTTTGCAGTTTTCGACACGTGATTCGCTGGTGCAAAGGCCAGTCGGATTCGAGCGGGTCACATCATGAGACCTGCGGGGGCGGGCAGCCAAACACGACCTCTCGCGAAATTTGAGAACCGTCTGCGCTCTTGACAGTTGGAGCAAAGGAGCTAGCAAGTTGTGAGAGTAAGGTTCCATGGAATTCAAGAAACCGCTCAGCGGGACCAACAAACCACTCTGTGGAGGTTGTCCGTGAGCTAACCTTACGGACAGTCCGGTTCATATTGGTAAGGAGCGAGCAAGATGTGGACTCGAGCTCCACAGAATTCACAAGCCCGTTCTGCGGATCAATCAAATTGCTCTGTGGGGTTTCATTGTGTACTAAATGCGGCGGACAGACCGGTTTTCCTGGGACAATCAAAGGGGATCGCGGGTGAACTGAACTGACGCTCATGGATTGATTAAGGCTAAGCTGTTTGTTGAGTTTGCAGTACTTGCACGTGATGCAGACCTGCTGAGAAGGCCACTTTTGGCTAGTCGGATCTGAACAGGTCAGATCACTGGACCTGCGTGGCGGCCCAAATGCGACTTTCCACGACCTTTGAGAATTGCCTGCATCACGTTCAGAGTCCCCGATTATTTCAGGTCCCCACCTCCACAACTGAGTGCTACAGCCCAGCGACAACGGCGAGCAGGAGCATATGTTGGCTCAGGATAGTAGTGAAGCCGAAAATCTGGTTGAAGTCGTTACGCAGCGGTTCAGCATCGCACTCGTACTAAGCTTGGAGAGCATTGCATTATTCACTCCCCTACGCGTGGATATCTGTTCCCTCTTCTAAGAGTAGTCTAACAATTTCTTGATGGCCTTCTGCTGACGCTGCCTGTAGAGCATTCCCATATCGCCACCCTGCGCGTGGATATCTGCTCCCTTATCCAAGAGTAGTTGAACAATCTCTTGATGTCCTTTTGTTGAGGCGGCCTGGAGAGCATTGCCATATTCGCCGCCTTGGGCATTGACGTCCTCGCCACTGTCGATAAGATCTCGTGCAGTCCCCACGAGCCCTGCAAAGCAAGCATAATAGAGTCTAGAACCTCGTGGAGGACCAGGGTCAGTTGCCCAACTCCTATCAGCCTGATATAAACGGGCCCATCGTAAGAAGGTCGATTCATTTTCTAGAAAGCTGACTGTCATTTGCAGTATATCTTCGGAAGCTTGCGCCAACGCAGCATGGCCTGTCCAAACTTCCGTCGCGTATCTTGCCATTGGAAAATCCTGCTGGAGCTCTCTATGGCTACCGCTGATGCCCGTAAGATAAGTTAGACACGTCCTTGTAATTGAAATGCTGGCTGTCCTAATATCGAAATGTTTCTCGCCTAGAAGGTAATCTTTGACGGAAAGGTGGGCAAGGTGTAGTAGCTCTTTATCGGCGGCAATCTGACTACAAGAGTTCGGACCAATTTTTTTGTCTGCTCTTAGGTCTTCGGCCAGCGTAGAAGCAACGCAGCAGCAATGACTGGCAACACACTCACCAACTCTCCTAGTCCCGCAAACTGTGGAGGAATTCTTGCATTGACAAATGCACCCGCAGCGAGAAGGACTGCAAAGGTGTTGTACACTAAGCTCCATGTAAAATTGAACTTGATGCGTTTGACTGATTTTCTACTGGAGTCCATCATGGTGGGGATGCCAGCCAGAGAAGGCCGCATGAGAACCACATCCGTGGCGTATTGCGCGACATCCGTTCCTTCATTCATGTGGACGCCGATCGTAGCCTGCGCGAGAGCAACGGCATCGTTCGTGCCATCGCCGCAGAAAACAACAACCGGTTTCTTGCGGTCTCCACCAGTACCAAGGAGCGTCTGAATGTAATCCCTCTTGTCGGCCGGCGAGCTTCGAGAACGAACATGGTCGCCAGGAATGCTAAGTTTGGACGCTAAAGTCTGAACAGCTCCGTCATCGTCGCCAGAAACCACGTGTACCGAGACGCCACGGTTCTGCAAGGTCTCAATCGTCACCGCAGCGTCAGGTCGGAGCTCATCTTCAAGAGCATACACCGCATGTAACGCATTGTCGATAGTAAAGCAGAAGACAGTGTATCCTTGGCGAGCATTGGTTGCACAAGCTCATGATCTGATAAGTTCAACCAGCGAGAATTGCCTGCTCGAAGCCTCTGACCGCCCAGGATGGTTTCGACACCTTTACCAGTAAGGCTCTTGGGTTCAGGAACAGTTGAAGCCATAACTCCAGTCTGCTTGAGGTAAGCAGCCACAGAAACTGAGACTGGGTGTCGACTATGTTCAATGAGGCCCAGAAGAAGCGGGAGCTTGTCCTCGTCGACGCAATCCTTCGCGACGACAGATAGCTTTCCCCGAGTCAAAGTCCCAGTCTTATCAAACACGACGTGCGACGTCTTATGAGCCACTTCAATAGCATCTGCAGACTTGAAGATGATACCTCTTTCCGCTGCGACTCCGCTAGCAACCACAATTACCATAGGAACGGCCAGTCCAATAGCGCAAGGACAAGAGACGATGAGGACAGTAATAGCGTAGGTGATAGCCTGAATTGTAGCTTCGGACCCATTATGTCCACGAATAGTCACGCCCACTGCAATCCAGATGACGAACGTGATGGTCGTCAATGCCACCACAACCGGGACGAAGTAGTATGCTACCCGGTCTGCGAGATCCTGCAGCTTGGGTTTAGACAGTTTAGCCTCATCAACCATCGCAGCGATAGCATTAATAGTATTATCGCTAGGCAAACGGTTCAGTTGAACAGTCATTACTCCAGAACCATTGATTGACCCAGCAATCACCACAGACTTTGGGTATTTCTCCACTGGTCTAGATTCACCTGTAAGCATTGATTCGTCAACCTCAGACGACCCATTGATGACAATGCCGTCTGTCGGGATTCTGATGTCAGGGAGAACTTTGAAGGTGTCACCGTATTGAAGAAGTCGGGCGTCAATCTCCCGTTCTGCTCCGCTCTCTTTGTCGACAAGGATAGCTGTCGATGCCTGGAGTGACCGGATAGAAATGGATTCAACAGCTCTCTGACGAGCAAGAGCGGCCACCCATCGACCAACCATAATCAAGGTAACCAAGAGAGTGCTGGTTTCGAAGAATTGACCAGTCGAAAGGGGTTTCTTTGCAATGAGGTACCCAAAGGAGACCACCGAGAAGATGTAGGCAGCACTAGTGCTCAAGACGATCAAGAGGTCCATCTCGATTACCCTCGAGAAAACGAGAGCCTTCAGGGCCTTGGGATAGAAAGGTCCTGCTATGACAACTTGAACAACAGTGGCCAGGGTGAGCGAAGCCGAGGAATATGCCACCTCCCTCTCAGGAAGCGGAGCCCATGCCATTACCAGGACCGGGATCTTCAAGACAACGGAGAGAAGTGTCATGTAACCAACATGTCGAACATGCTTGCTGCCAACTTCTAGCGAAGGGTCACCGCGCGGAGGAGCAAGTTCAATTTGCGGGCCCCAAATCTTCTCGGTAAGGTCTCGAGCGCCCACGATCTTCGGGTCAAACGCTACTCGCACGATCTGTTTGTCCACTGGCGTTATGTCAATAACTCCGTCATGCCATGTCTGACTAATTAATTTCGAGGGCCCATCAGGGACGATAAGGTCTAGGCTAGATCCATGGTTCTGGACTCTTTCGCACTTAAATTCAGTCGTTCGTTCCAGATGTTTCATGACTTCCTCTACTGAGCCAAGGCAAAGATCGACGTTAAACTCGGCTCTTGAAAGAACCAGACTGGTTTTCAGGTCTTTGACTGCGGGAACAGTAGCGAGGGTTCGGTTGAGTTTTGTCTCGCAACCAGTACAGGTCATACCAGAAATACTGAGAACAACATGTTCCTTGCCGGTACCTTGATTCTCTAAGTCGGTGATAGCCTGAATCGGAGTTTCCTTAATCTCTAAACTAGGGCTGGGGGCAGCAGAGAAGCAGCAAGCATCGGTGCAATAGTCTTGAGGGCTGACCGGCTGTCCTTCCGCACAGCAAGAGTCCGCGGAGTTGATCTTTGGAGTCTTCACGATACCATGCGTCGGTGAATTGCAGCAAGAGCCAGAGAAGGCACCTTTGGGCGGCTTTTGGATGATCGGATTCTTAGCTGCTCTGCAACAAGATCCAGCAGACCCACCAGTAGGGGGCTCAACAACGGGGTTGACCTTTGAACAGCACGAATCCCCATAAGTGCTCTTGGCGTCTTTGACACTCTGTTCTCTGGGGCAACAAGATCCGAGACAGCCTTCCTTGTAAGGCGATTCTCTGACATGGGAAGTCTCCGAGCAGCGAGAATCAAGGCTCCCAGTCTGGGCATCAGGCTGCTTCTCGGACTTTCCGGAGTAGCAACATTTGGCAAAGTTGTCCTCGTCGGATGGAGATGTAGCGGGCGGGTCTTCAGAGCGGTAAGAAGAGGAGCACTGGGTCTCTGTTAGGCTTGCTTTTAGATACATGTCGTCCGTGCACCAAGGGTCGGCGTATTTACTCTTCGGCCGAGGTTCCTTGTCAAGTTTGCCTCCAGAACAGCACAGCTTCGAGCACTTACTTTTGAAGGGCGGCTCTTTAATGGGCTTGTCCTTCGAACAAGAAGAGACAACATGAGAATCCGCGGACGGCTTCTTGATAGACCTGGCGCTTTTAACAGCGTCCCTTCGCAGGCGAAGACGCTTCTGAGCCGCCCGGTCCTTAGTGACGGAGTCGTTACTAATGTAGGAATCCAGTGAACTGCGAATGGAGTGAATAGATGACTTTTTGGAGCACTGATTCCCATCCAGGGAATAGCGCTCGCGCAATTCACAGCAACTTTCCTGGCCAAGAGCGATGATCGTGCGGCAGATACATCCCAGAGCTTGTAGAGTAGCGCCATAGCGGTCGAGGACAGAGAGACTATGCTGGCTGCATGCCTTGGGGTCGGCAGCTCTACCGCAAGCTGAGCGGGTTAGCAACCTTTTAGAAGCCATTCTCAAAGAGGGGCTACTTACTGGTTGGTTGACTGTTGGTGTCGTGGACTGCCCCGGCACTCATCTCGCATTCCCGCAAAGCTAAGCGGTCAAGGCAAGACGTGTCGCAGCATGGGTCGGCTTTGCCACGGCAACAGTCAGGCGTGTTCGTATCATTGAGTTCATTGTCCATGAGCTCATCCGCGGGGCAGCCATCATCTAGGTTCTCCAGGGTGGGTTCTCCCTGACCCGGCGCCGTGGTGTTGAGAGGCTCAGCGCCGTCGCTATCGCAGCAAGTGTCCTGGCAACTGCTCATCTCCCTACTTTGAGAAATTGGCAAAACATGAGGCTCGGTGGTAGATGCCGATGGGCCGCAACATTCGCATCCCATTGTTGAAGTGATCTTTTGCTCTCAGTCCGATTTGTACGAGCTGGAGGTGTTGCTGGTCGTTGGGTTAGGCGGTCGGTTCCGTATTAGTTGCATGCCAGCACGTGAATGGCTCGACTGCTGTTAGCCAATCACATTGAAACACTGTATCTTTGAGTGTTGTGGGGTTCCATGGTCTTCCACGGATATCCGTCGCTCTGCATAGATGATTTAGCGGCCGACCAGAACTGGTATCACCGTTTTACCCACTTCCTTTCTTGAGAAACGAGTCAGATCATATACAAACAAACAAACAAACAATTTATTAACGCCCGGCGGCTGAGCTGAAAGGGCAACTATCGCTAATCTACTAGTACATTTCCTATCGGGTGCCATGTCTCCTTCTAGCCCGTACAGATTCACGTTTAGCATATGTCGTGCCGTCTATCAGTATTGTAGGAGATTCTCGTGGGTTAGTAGTTTTGTTAGTAGGCTGGCTTGAAGGCGCTTCTCCAAGTGTTCAACATCCCTTCTTCGGCAGTTGAAGCGCGTCTACCATGTCTGGCACGAGGTGGTTGGTGTGAGTTAGTTCGGGAAGGGTGGGTGATTTGTGTTCAACGATATGGTTAAGCGACGTCGAGTCGGCCGGTAGCGATTGCGAATCGTATTGACGCCCGTACCGCTTCTAAGTTTGGTGACCAGTCTTGATTATCTGAGGGCGATTTACCGCCCAAAAAGAAGGATATGTTGCCTCGGTGGGTGTTGGTACATTGTAGCATTTCTGTCCGATGAGCCGTCCATCTCTGACATCGAAAGAGAAAGTGCTCTGCCGTCTCTCTTGCCTGTCCACATTCACACTGATCCGTTTGCGCAACGTTGATTCGGTAGAGGTAGCCGTTTAGTCTTGCCATGCCCGTCCGGAGCTGGGCCAGCACGCTCGCTTCTTTCCCCGATAATCGATCATACAGTTGTCGAGTGTGCTTGCCTGGGAGGGCCGCGTCCACCCTTTTCACGTGTTTGCCTACTTTCTCTGGCAGACCTTTGTTGGTGCCTTGTTGGGATCGTGCGATATTGAGAGTGGTTGATTGCATTTGTTATCCTCACTAGTGGAGACCCAGCGGATTGTGATCCTGTTTCCATTTTTTCGCAGTCTTCTGATCCACTTGTATATCAGGCAAACGTGCTCCTGGCCCGACTGTTGTCGCGGGTTTTCCAGTGTGAGTGCGGCCGCTTTGTTGCTCGTTAGCAGCGTGGTTCTGATCGGTTGGCGCAACGTTGATTCGGTAGAGGTATCCGTTTAGTCTTGCCATGCCCGTCCGGAGCTGGGCCAGCACGCTTGCTTCTTTCCCCGATAATCGATCATACAGTTGTCGAGTGTGCTTGCCTGGGAGGGCCGCGTCCACCCTTTTCACGTGTTTGCCTACTTTCTCTGGCAGACCTTTGTTGGTGCCTTGTTGGGATCGTGCGATATTGAGAGTGGTTGATTGCATTTGTTATCCTCACTAGTGGAGACCCAGCGGATTGTGATCCTGTTTCCATTTTTTCGCAGTCTTCTGATCCACTTGTATATCAGGCAAACGTGCTCCTGGCCCGACTGTTGTCGCGGGTTTTCCAGTGTGAGTGCGGCCGCTTTGTTGCTCGTTAGCAGCGTGGTTCTGATCGGTTGGCGCAACGTTGATTCGGTAGAGGTATCCGTTTAGTCTTGCCATGCCCGTCCGGAGCTGGGCCAGCACGCTTGCTTCTTTCCCCGATAATCGATCATACAGCTGTCGAGTGTGCTTGCCTGGGAGGGCCGCGTCCACCCTTTTCACGTGTTTGCCTACTTTCTCGGGCAAGGCTTTGCTGGTGTCTTGTTGGGATCGTGCGATGTTAAGAGTGGTTGATTTCATTCTGGGGAGCTGTGTGTATGGCATGGGGTCCTCTTGGGTCGCTGCCCTGGCCTGCACTTTAGCGAGGCCCAGCAGTTTGTTTTCCTCGCTTGTGGAGACCCAGCGGATCGTGATCTTGTTTCCGTTCTTCCGCAGTCTTCTGATCAGCTTGTATATCAGGCACACGTGCTCCTGGCCCGACTGTTGTCGCGGGTTCCCCAGGGAAAGTGCAGCCGCTTTGTTGCTCGTCAGCAGCGTGATTCTGTACAGTTTCAGTACTGGTAGCGTCTTTAATGCGTGTGCCATTGCTGCCAGCTCTCCCGAGTATGGGTTCTGCTCTGATCTCGCGCCCAGTGTGACGGAGAAGGCCTTTAGTCTCGGCTTCTTGTACTTGGGCGGTTGCTTCTGAATAACTCCGCCAAATCCCACTACCTCATTCCGTGCCGAGCTGCTGACTGCGATCTGCATAGATCCGCCGGCTTCTGCTGGTGACTCTGAGGTTCCTCCAATATCGGTCTGCAGTCGTTCCTCCCATGGTGCTAATGTAAATGGATTGATGGTTTCCAGTGTTTCCATCTCGATGTTTTTCAGCACATCTGCCACCTGATATAACGGGGAGCGGTGGAATCTTCGGAATTTCCTGATACGATCCGTATTTCTGCGGAGTGGGTTGGTTTCAGGTAGGGTGTGGATGTCCGTCCACATCTTCACTGCCCGTCTCCAGAACCGGCTTTGCGCCGAGGTAATGTGAGCCTCTGCTTCCGCCACACTGGTTGCGACGGTGAGGAATGTTCCCACTATTGCTTGAGCTCCAATCCGTTGAACCCGGTTAATGGGCCCGCTGGCCTTATCCTTAAAAGCGTGCATCCAGACATTAGAGGCATAGTCCACCACTGGGGCAACAGTTGACGTGAACAACTGCCGCGCTGTTGAGGGAGATAAGCCTTTGAGTCGTTTGAGCTCCATCGCTGCTTCTAGGCCCTTGGACGCTGCCCTGGCTATGTGTGCCTTGTATTTGAGTCTAGTGTCCATCACCACTCCAAGGATCTTGACGTGGTCTTTAGGCTCAACGGTTTGTCCCTTGATGGTGAAAGGCTCCTGCTCTGATTTGTGTGCTTTGGGGGTGAAGTGTATAATGGCAGTTTTGTCTGCTTCAAACGTCGCTCCACTCCTCCTCTCCCAGTCAAGAGCTTCATTAATAATTGCCTTAATACCTTCCCGGTTGCTCTGCGCAGTTGGCCCGGTCACCCACGCGGTGAAGTCATCCACGAAAGCAATCGCTCCGCCGCGGCTGTCGATCTGTCGTTGCACGAGGTCTGCGTTAAAGAAAAGGAACAGGATCGGCGATAGGGGAGAGCCCTGCGGTAGTCCTGCCTGTGGGAGGCTTTGTACCTCGGACCCTTGCCCATTGATTTGGATGGTCGCTGTTCGTTCCGAGCAGAAGGCCTCGATCCACCGGATCAGACTTTCTGGTATGCCTCGAGCTTTCATCCTCTGTAGTAGTCTTTCTTTGCACACCCCATTGTAGGCTCCTTTGACGTCGAAGCTGATCAAGCTCAGGACCCGACGGCCACGCCAGGCCGTGTAGATTTGCTCCTGCAGGAGCAGGAGCGCCTGTTCCGCTGATCGCTGTTTTCGGGCTCCAAAGTGAGTGGTTGGGAGCAGGCCGTATGTCTCCACTGCGTGTGAGATCCTTTCTGCCACCACCGACTCCAGGATCTTGCCCAGTGTCGCGAGAAGTGAAATTGGCCTCCAGGCTTTCGCGATGGTGTAGTCCTCTTTATTCGGCTTTTTAAGTGGTATGATTTTTGCATGTCTCCATTGACTTGGTAGCGTGCCCTCTTCCAGCGATGCCTGGAACAGGTCAAGAACCCTGTGTTTAACCGCGGGCCAGGTCATCTTCCAAACTATCGCCGGTAGGCCGTCTTCTCCAGGTGCCTTCCATGATTTTGCTGCGAGCAGCTGCCGCTCTACTTCCTCCATGGTGATGGCAGGCATCTCGACTGGCGCTCGTTGCGGTCTGGCCCCTTCCTCCTCAATATCGTCTGGTAGAGGAGGAAAGAATTTAGCCAGAAGCTCCTCTGCTTGTTCCTTGTGATCGGTGGTGGTGGTTCCATCTGCTCGGACGAGCTGTGGTACCTTCCCAAATGCTGTGTCATCTCCAGACTTTAGGTATTTGGCGGCCTTCCATATGTTGCTGTTGTCTGCCAGGAACTCCTTCCAGTACTTTTTCTTTTGTTGCCGGATGGCATCGTGGTATTGCTTCGCAGCACTTTTAGCTGTCTCTTCTAGGTGTGATGCGATTTGCCCTGCCCGTCGCTCCGATCGGGCGTGATTTCTCCAGTATGTGTAGATATAGCGGAGTTGTGTCAAGTCCGTTGTCCACCATCTCTTTGCGTACGGGGACGGTCTGGCCTTTGGCGTCAAGGCATGCACTGCCTCCAACACCGCAGACATTAGTCGGTCGGTTCTCTGCTGCACAGTGCCGTCCGACGGCGTGCTGTCCAGGCTTGTGGTAATTCTGGCATTAATCTCCTTCCAAGGCGCGTTTTTGAGCAGCAGTCGCTCCTGCTGTTTGGCAACCGGAACCGGAACGTCAAACACAGTCTCGATTGCGCGGTGGTCGGAGCCGTGCTCCGTCCCATGTATTGCACACTTCACCATGGAACCCGTCAGATTCTCCGAGGCAAGGACGAGGTCAATAGTTGACTCGCAGTCTCCACCGTGTCCTCCCCCCTGCCATGTCTTTGTGCCTCGTTTTAGTAGACTGCTAAGAGCAAATTCACTCATAAAGTCAATGATTGGATCCGCTTCGCCCTGTCTCTCCAGAGGCACGTCGTCTCCACCCCAAAGTTGGTCATGTCGGTTGAAGTCTCCCACGATTGCAACCTCCACCACTGCGCCCGTATCTCGCCTTACCTTGGTAATTGCCTCGCGTAGACTAACGCACGTGTCACGCAAGGCTTGGGCATCTCCCCCTTCCACATAGACTGATGCCATAAAAATCACTCGCTCGGGGAGCCGGATGACCGCCGCTGTCAGATCCGGGGATTTAATTGGTACTTGCTCTGCTTCCACGTCCTTTCTCACCCACAGCATGCTCCGGATTGCCCATCTCCCTTCCCTCCATGCGGAGGGGACCATCTTCGTCCATCTTTGATGTCCCATCGGAGTTGTCAAGAGTCGGCCGTTAATTCTTCTCGCTTGGGGTTCTTGGATTGCCATTGCCACTGCGTCCTGAATTTCTTCGTCGTTCATTAAGCTGTCATGCACTGCGCCCTGTTTCCTTACATTTAGCTGAATTATTCGGAGCGTTTTATTCATGTTGCACTGGATAGAGCTTCCGACAGTTTCTACTGTACGATTCATGTGGGCCTCCGCACGGAACGCACTTGAGGACCGTCTCATTGCAGTTGCTGTGGCGGTGGCCTTCCTTGGCGCATTTCGCGCACTTCTGGGTATTCTTGCATTGGAATGCCTTATGTCCAATCTCTTGGCAGTTATAGCATTGTGTCGGTCGTGGACGATGTTCAAAGGCGCTGGTTACGCCAGATTCTCCCCCAGCGTGGAAGAACCCCTCGGCCAGGAGCCTTCGTGCATCGGTGCCTTTGGTCAGGTACACCACCATTGACCCATAGGCCTTCGCACTTTCCTTTCTGCTGAGCCATGCGATCTTGGCCACGGTGGTGTCATTCTCCTCGCTGAAGGCTGCCGCGGCTCCTGCTCTGATCTCGCCTTGTTCATCTAGCACGGCTCCTTTCTTGACACTGTCAACTTTGATTGGGTAGAGATCGTCGCGGAGCACCCGGGCTCCTGCGCCAATTGTTGCTTCTGCAGCTTTCTTAACCAGCTGGTGTTCAGCTTCATCTCGGCAAGCAATTCGGATCCGGTTGGTGTTCTTTGGGTCCACCGTAACCGCGCGACAGCGCCAGTTAGTGTGGTTCTCCATTACCCGGATCTCGTTCTCCACTGCTGCCCTAATTGGGCCTGCGGACGCTCTATCGTTTTCATTGTCTGCCATCTTCGAGGTATCTATCGTGCAATATAATGTATCGGTGAAGGTGGTCGGTGTCGTGTTAAACGAGGAAAGAGTCCGTATGTTGCTTGGCTGACTGGTTGGAGGGGTGCGGGCGACATCCGCATAGGATAGGTTGTTCGTAGAATCTGGGGTGGTTATAGAGGTACGTAGGGATTGAATTTCGCGAAGTGTCTCGTCATGGTTGGTTTGGGATGTGGCCAACTATTACGCAGCTCCGCTAGTTCCTGTTGCATTCCAGAAAGAGCTTCCGTAAACTGAGTTTTTACTTCCCTTAATTCTTCTCTGTGGGTCTCATCCCTTCTCTTGATTTCTCTTCGTAACTTGACTAACTCTGCGAGCAGTTCAGTCGTTTGCTGGTTGCTGTTGCCGGTTTCTGTTTCGTCCTCTGAGCTGTCAACGCGCTCTGCTGCGGCTTCATTGCGGGTCTTTGGTCTGCCTCTCCCTCGGCGTTCAGTTTGACTGCCCAACGCATATCTTGTAGCTTCCTCTTCCTGTTCCCGGGCATAGTTATTCGGCGGTCTGGTGACTCGTTTGGGTCGTAGCCGTGGTGGTGATTCTTCGCGTTCGTCGCGGTCGGGGGGTTCAGGGGTTCGTGTTTCGGCCCGTCCCGCGCGCGCGTCGCGTGTCGGCATCTTGCCAACAACCTTCGGCAAGTCGTTCTGCTTACTTGGTTACAGAGGAAGTCGTCGATTCGTCAATCGTGCTGTATGCCGCAATGCAGCTTTGTCCACCCGGCGGTACCCAAGATTCTCCTGTGTTGGTTTCCCCTGGTCTGGTACCACCACCGCTGTACATAACAGACCTATGGAGAATCGCTGGTCTTCCTGATCCCCAGCGATTCGTTTCTGAATCAATTAGCATACAGCTTCTCCTTCCTCTTTCGTACATCCCTCGTAGCTCGACATCTCGTTGCTTGCTAGGACCTCGCCGCGGGTGAAGACCGACTGGCGTCCGCCACCGATCCGACCTCGCCGCTTACATTCTGAGTATAAATCTTCGAAGGGTAGGTGATGGTAGGAACTCTTCCGTGCTGATGTCCTCGCTCTCGGTCTCATAAGGAGCTCGGGGCTCGGGCTCGAGAGAAGGAGTGCCGCTTTCTCGAGTGAGGCTGGGCTGCCACGAGGTTATGCTCTCCCTAAAGCGTAGCGAGGGCACGATTAGGTCGCCTCGTCAAGGACTGGAGTAACCGAATGCTCAACCACTTCTACGTAGCCACCTGGCCGTAAAGAGTTCCAGCATTGGCGAAAGAACATATCCCATCAGGTATCGAGCCGAACATCTCGCGGATATAAATCAAGTCGAATTGTACTGAATCATACGTCCACGGCAAAGTTACGTTATCTATCTCAAATTGACAGTTCGGGGGGACAAGCGTAGGTTGAATGGGCAAGAGGTCGACCCCTATAACTCGAGCAGCTGGAAATTCATCGGCAACGTCTCTAAAATATATTAGCGCCGGGACACGTACAGCGACCCCCCCATACATGGCTCAGCTCCCAGTGCCTGTTCCTACATTGAAGATAGCCTATTTATATTAGCCTCTAGAAAATAACGGCAAGAATCTTGATTACCTGTGGGTTAATGACTGGTGCTAGAAAGAGACGATTCTCGAAGGTTATATTGTACGTGTGGTGCGCTAATCTTTGTAGTCTTTGTGCCTGATCATCATTCGAACCCTAAGCATAAGAAGTTAGGTATAAACTTCAGACTAGCGCCCACCTTACTGAAGGAAAAAGCTACAAACACAGTATGCACCATGACGCAAAGCATGGTAGCGTCGCCCATGTTCGAAGCGATGATCAAATACCAAAGGCGACAGGCTCTGGGTCGAATCTTCAGGGCTACCAGAATATGCAGAATCGGCATCATCAAGGTGCTCTTCTGGTAACTCGTGAAGAATAGGAGGAAAATCTGGTCTGAACTGGCCTGACTGGGCCGAGGATGATTGGAACGGTTCAAAGTTGGTGTTAAGGTCGGCGTCCATCCTCAGAATTTGGGATGCTAATAAGAAATAAAAACGTAGATTGAATCATATTTCAAGCGGTGATGGGATAATGCTCTTCTTTATGCCTTAACGTACTTTGGAGTGACGAAGTTCTCTGTCTCAATGAACAAAGAAACTTGGCTTGGCACGTGAATGCTCAGCGTTCTGGACCATATATAGATATATTGATGAATTACTGTAGTATTATACTGTATTTTTATAAGAATCCAGATCGCCTAATTTAACGTTCTATCACGCCGGGCTCGGAAGAGATCCTTCGGTTAATGACAATCTGTCGAACTCCACCGCGTACGTGATATTTGGTCCATCGCCAGAAGAATATGAAGGTCTGATTCATCGAATCTAGCAGCGAAGCTGCACTAAATACAAGAGAAATAGGGGTAATCTAATTAACTAAATAAGGAAAGAGAAACGATACGATAAATGACCGAGCAGGCGCTGACTAACGGTGAGTTCGGCGTTGAAGCGGAATACTAGCGGTCACTAAAGGTCGACACAATCTAATTGACCAGCAGGGTATCCACGTGATAGACAGCCCCGGCTGTCTATTTTTCTTCAACTACACCGTAACAGCACAACAAGACCTTTATGGCGCCCTGACTTGCACACTCCCAGCTTGTCATGATCCGCGAGAAGATTTGCAACAAATCGCTAACTACTTCTTATATCTCTCCAGATTTTCGCGCACTAAGTGGTTCCATCTAAGCCACGTCCTGGCCTGCATGAGACTGAAACACGCCCGATGCCGCCAAGGCGCCGTATTTGGGCGTTTAGGATCGTTTTCACCCAGGCACCCGCCATTGGCCAGCAATGGGAAAACTACCCTTGCCGAGTCTTTTTTGTAGCGCAGGCCTGATTGGCTACTATACTTAGGCTGGGACTGGCTTTGTATCTTGCTTCGCCAGCTGACGAGTGTGAGGATCTTCAGAGCTAATATTAGATCTTTCTACTGGTTCAGTGCTGGGTTGCGTCTGGGCGGTGTTTCGAAGCTCCTTTGATGAGTGGCCAGGACTAATCCTCCGCGATATCGCGCGCTAGTGCAACTTCTCATCAGAGAGAATTCTGCTCCTCTCGATTCCAATCATGATTCCATGCGACAACCGGGAAGTGCGGATTAATTTCCTGGATTGGATATTGGATATAACTGATAATAGCGCAAAGTATTATGTAGCCTTCCCTGTTTCGAATAGCCGCCTCGTGGGATCCACATAAACTTTTCTCTAATCCCATGACTTTTCGCACGGTCGGTGTTGTCTCCACCAACCCGTGATGCGTCGCTACAGGTATACTTTCGTCCACCACACCGGATCGTCATTCGTGTTCGGGGACCTCGGTTAGCAAGACAAGCAGATCGCCACACTTCACCGAGGGCACTGGCGAGGCTGAAACGGGGTGCGAATGATCCCAGAACGCCCCTCATCTGTAACAAGTTTCAGCCAATATAGTGCTTGTTTGACCCCCTCGATACGAGGCACAGCCCCTGCTAAGTGGCAACATTCCGACCCAAACCTTCCAGGGTCGGAATCGATTGGCACCCGAGGTGCGGCTCAAGCGGTCCTCATAAAACCTGAAGAGGATATCTCCGCCTCGTGGCTCTGTAGCGGTGACCGACTTTCATTGTTACCAAACCTTCAATGGAAATAACTGTTGCGACATTTAGACGCGAGACGGAGTTTAACCCTCCGCAAGAAGAACATGAACTGCCCTTGATCGCTCCTCACAACCCGCGTGGCGATAGGAGCCATCTGAAGCGAGGTGTACTGTACAAGTGGCTCTCAGGGTCGAGGTTTGCATTAGCCTTAGCATCAGCTGCCTGCCTGTTAGTCCTCTCTTTTAACCTTGGCTTCCTGCTATGGGTTGTAGCACGTGACCGGCTGAAGGAAGACCGTGGGATCCTCTACGAGGGCAACTGTGACCGCGTGCGGCACCTGAGTACAGGACTGCATTTACTCATCAATATAATGAGCACCATCCTCCTGGGTGCGAGCAACTATGGCATGGTATGAGAGCTTTCTGCATGGATGGTCTGGACTAACGGTCCTACAGCAATGCCTCTGTGCGCCGACGAGGAAGGACATCGATAATGTGCATGGAAAGAATACCTGGCTGGATATTGGCGTCCCAAGCCTTCGGAATCTCTTTTACGTCCCCAAGACGCGCTCGACCATGTGGATATGCCTGATGCTCTCGTCTCTTCCTCTCCACCTCGTGTAAGTACGCGGACACTTTTTTTTGACGGCGTGGCTGATAGCCTCTCGCTATTTAGCTACAACTCCACCATCTTCTCTACCACCGCTGCCTACTCATATACGATATTTGCCGGCCATTCCTCCCTCGGAACGCAACAACGAGAGGACATTGAAACAGGTGGACTGAACGCAGAAGATACCGCTTCTTTCGACCGGCTCTATTCCTATGCTCAGAACGGCACCCTGATTCGCCTCGACACACAGGCGTGCATCAGCGCCTACGCAACGGCTTACCAAACAAAGCACGGCGACCTGCTCCTGGTTACAGACGACGTCAACACAACGCTTGAGTACAAAATGGTCGGCTTCCAGTCCGTGTACGATCCGTGGGACGCTTACGTTCATGTCGCGCCCAGCGGCGATCCATATGAATGGTTATGTCCGCCAAATGCCAACGCTTCATGCAGCACCTACATACCCGGCCTGTACTCCGCCGCAGAGCAAGATAACTGGGTCGTCTATGGCTATCATGGCAACTATACTGTGGACTCGTGCCTGAGCGCGCCATTGCCAGAGCATTGCAAGTTGCAGTATTCCCTGCCACTGACGATCGTCGTCATTGTTGTTAATGCTATCAAAGCGGCTATCCTGTGCTATTCGGCCCTCGCAACAACTGAATTGCCCATGCTTACTACGGGAGACGCCGTGGCCTCATTCCTGCAACAGCCCGACAGACACACCATGGGCAGATGTTTGATGTCCGGAATGGAAATACGACAGATAAACTCAGAATACACTGTGCCTGGGCAGCGTGATTGGCCCGTGGCTTATGAGAGCAATCGAAAGAGGTGGTACTCTGCAGTGTCCCGCGCCAAATGGCTGCTGGTCGTGATACTGTGAGCAGACCCATAGCCCCCCTTTGGTATTACCTTACAGCAACAACTGACTATTCCACTAACATTAGCTGGGCGATAGCCCTTGTCATATGCGCCTTTCTTCTGTACCTGGGGCTGAGTCAAGACGGCCACGAAGTCTGGAACGCCGAGTTCGGCTCCATCAACGCACAAGCCCTAATTAAAGGCGATACCTGGCCAACCTCGATGATCGCCAACACGATTATAGCCAACATCCCGCAGCTCATCTTCTCGACGCTCTATTTCATCTTCAACAGTGTCATGACAACCATGACTCTCGCCGCAGAGTGGAGCACATACGCCATTTCCCGCCGCGGCGTCCGCGTCTCAAGGAATCCGCAGTTCGCACAGCGAAGCAACTACTTTCTATCGCTACCATACCGCTACGGTATCCCGCTCATGACGACCTCTGCAATATTGCACTGGCTCATCTCGCAAAGCCTCTTCCTCGTGGGGGTCGAAGCCTACGACCAGCGATTCGTCCGCGCGCCGGATCGCGACCTCGTCACATGCGGATACACCCCTGTGGCGATTGTCAGCTCAATGGCGGTCTGGGTGTTCATGTTTGCGTGCTTAATCGGGCTGAGCTGCATGAAGTTTGCGTCCGGTATGCAAGTTGCTGATAGTTGTAGTCTAGCGATTGCCGCGGCTTGCCACCCCAGGTATGACCCTAACCTGGATGAAAAGGACCAGCGGCTGGATCCTGTGGAGGGGATTGAGTTCATGCCGCTTAAGTGGGGGGCGGTGCCTCTTGAAGGCCAGCTGGGGCATTGTACATTTTCTGCCGATGAGGTCGAGGTGCCTGAGCCCCAGCGTGTGTACCAATGACTCGGTATGGAGTATTCGAGACTCTAGATTATAACATAGAGAGGATGCTCGTTTGCATGTTTGCAATGAAGAAAACCGTAATTTAAACCAGCATCTAGTGGGGGCGCGCATACACTAGCCTGGTCAGGGAGAGCTGAGGATCAGGGGTTGAACGTATTCCAGTAGCGGTCTGGTTGAGCCTAATGGCAGATGTTATTCCTCATTCTATCCAGTTTCCCATCCGAGACTCACGATGATATCCTCTATGCCACCTCCCTCGGGGTTTGCAATCCTACCAACCTATTTCGGTCAAGGTATTATGATGCGGTGACTTAACTATTGGCCTATAGCTTACTAGTTGATTTCACAGTTCCAATGATACCACAGCCGCAGCCTCAGGCGGGTGGTTTGGTTGCCGGCCCTTCGCAACCACAGCCACTCCAGCAAATCCATGGACGGATTATTTCCGTCCCTCATCTTCCCCTGCGAAGAACTACGAAATAAATCCACCTGCATTGGCCAATTGACCGGCCAAGCGAAGTCATCCGCGCATATGTCATATCAGGCACTGAACACCGACTTAATAGACTATTGTAAGATAAATTAGAACCAGTATGCAAGTCGATGAGATGTGATTTCGCTCTCTGGGTATTGAATCGAGGAGAAGCTGCTGGATGGGCATAGTCAGCCTCAGTCTTCCTGCACCGGGGACTTATCGTCGAATCTAAAGTCGTAGTTCTTGTTTTGACGCGTTCGAGTTCTGCGATGACCCCAAACTTGAGCCCCAGTTTAACTTCCCAAAACGGATTAGTGGCACTATCTCACGGTCGAGGAAAATCGAACATGGTAGAAGCCACGATCGGCAGGTCCTTCTACTTTGCCCAGGCTATCCATGTTCACCTACTCCGTACTCATAAGATAACTATATCACCTGCCGAATAACCAACAACAGGGCTGCATGGATTCTTTGCTGGTTACGGGTCGGGGCAGTGAATCGTTCGAACACAATGATGCCCAAGCAACTCGCGCCCATTCGTGCTAGCCAAAAGAAAAAAAGAAAAAACTTCAATAGCGCTCTCGCTAAGCCAAATTCAGGGGGCGGAGTAAGTCGACGTCAGAGACAGTGGACGATATATGTAACATCTGTACTACATTGACAAGCACAATGAGTGTCGCTTTCAGCCAACCAGCCGCTATTTCTTTTTCTCCAGCGCGGCAACAACTATATCCATATCCTGGCCAAGCAGGATTCTTTCGTCATCAATGTAATAAAAATTGCCGGGGGCAAGCACTTGGCCGCCATTTTTGATCGTAATGGTCCCACCGATGGGAATCACCATCATGCGGCCCGTGGGGTTCTTGACCTTGGATTCCCTAAAGACGTGATACGCGATGCACGTCGTAACCTAATAAATAAGTATATATTCATCAGACAAGACGAAAGCACCCGGCCGAAAACAGGAGCAAGAACAGGAAATCTCAGCTCGATCGAACCTCGGAAACTGAATTCACTCACCGGCTTGCCTTACGCTTTTAGTTCCATCTTGAGCTTTGTCATCTCATCGGCGAACCTGGGCCCTCCATGCCTCCAGCCCCAGTTCGCGCGCGCCTCGGCGGTTTGCCTGCTGTTGACGAGGGATCTCATTTCGCTGACGATGCTGGGCAATGTTCCCGTTAGTTGCTCAACACGGGCCATGACGAGTGGTATTTATGTTGTTACCAGGGGTGAAAAGAATTAAAGACGGTCGAAGGTGTAACAACCGAAGTTTGAGGTTCTCTCTCTCTCTCTCTCTCTCTCTCTCTCTCTCTTCTTCAAGCGGAGATCAGAGGTTGCTGGTTTATTTATACCAAGCGCCAAGGCAAGGCAGGGTAGAATCAGCAGAATCAACAGGAAGGTTTGAGGGCAACGCGGGGTTGCTGCTGCCATCTGACAACCGCTTTTTCCCAGAGGAAATAGTTGTACGGAGTATAATGGAAGCGGGGTCGACAGGCCAGCTGAAACCAACTGGGAGTCGGAAACGCTGCTCCGGAGAAAGGATTCCGATCCAGCACCCCTCTCGCTGGTGTCCAGCAAAGCAGTGCGATTACAGAACTGCGAAGATTTAGCTAAAGGGTTGATTTAAGGGTTGATCAGTTAGCTAGGGTCTAGATACGAATAAATTGCTGAATCATTATAAATGGAAAGTGTGGGACGCATCGGTTTCGAAATACAGTCCAGAGCGGTTCGAATGGCGGGGGTAAGCTTTCTCTGTCACCTGCGTCAAAGCCTGTTTTCCCGGCTGTGGTTTAGCTAGATAGTAGATAGGGACAGTGGGAATCTCGTTAATCAACTCTTGCGCGTCACTAATGAGATTAAGAGGCATTTGGCTTTTTTTTTTTTTACAAGAGTCATGTTTCCTCCTGCCATTTCCTCGCGCTTGGTCGGGTTTCTATAATTTGGCGGGAAATGCCATTGATGGCTGCGAGCGCCTTCCCATGGCGAGCGACAAGCACCCGGCCCGGTCGAAAAGTGGAGGCGGCACAAAGTGAAAGAAAGAAAAAAGAAAGGAGAAGTGTGGACAATCACGGTGATAGAAAACGACAAGAGCACGACAAGAGCACGACCAAGGTGAATGGACAGGGGAAAGATGCCGCTTATTCTAGATGCGGACTGGTGAAGACTAAATACCGGCCCTAAGGGTTGTGCCTGCAGGTGGTAGTTGGAGGCTTTTTCCCCCTGTCCAAGGGTGCTGTCGCGTGGGTGTGCGTCGCAAACCTGGACCGTAATGACGCCCAACATCTCTACCTGGGTCAATGGTCGTCCCGCCCCACATCGGCGCAGGCAATCATGGGCCACAGGCCAACACCTGCTTGGGGATCCGCCGGTGGGCCGCCGTAAATGCCCGGGGATATGACGGGCCTGGTCTTCCTCTGGTAAACCTTCCCTTAATTATCCAGCAGGGTTACATAGCAAAGTCGATGCAAGGGACGGGTGATGTGGGTATTTCAGGGCAATTTTGAGGCCTATTGGGCTTTACGATCTGCCGTCACTTAACCGCGGCCGTAGTTTCTCACCAATTCCCCGCTAAGCCGTCGTTCTTATAGTGGTTCCTCCACCAGGTCAATGGAGCACGAAATATTCTCCCTTCCACTTTTCGAACTGTGGCCGCTGATGCTGAGACAATATGGCGAAAGTACCATCTCGAACGAGTATGAGTTCCCTTGCCGCAAGCTCTGGCCCTCGAACTTCCAACAACCGGGTGCGCATCCAGGAACCCCCCGCAGCTGTTGCTACGCAGCTCACCCGTCCGCGACGACGTCAGTCTTTGGTGAGTATTCCATCCGGCTATAAGGCAGCGTCCCCAAGGCTATACAGCAGTGCTGACCGACCTGGTCCTTGGTGGCAGACGCAAACCACGCCCCAACCCATCTCCCATTCACAGCCCGCGGACGATTCCACCGAAACTCTGGAGGACCACAGCGTCTGCCTTAAGACCGTGAAAGATCTTGAATGCGACCTACACAGGGTGGAAGCGGAAAGAGATAGGCTGCTGCAGGAGAACGAAACTTTGAAGCAGCAGCTCTCGCAGGCGCAGGATGCCCAGTCTGCCGGCCGCACATGGGAGGACGTACAGCGAGCCGTCCACGGAGCCCAAGAGGCCTTCAACACCTGCCACCAGCAACTCATCAGCTGTATGACCAATGCGGCCAATCCGGGCGTGCCGTCCACCACCCTGCCGTCGACTGCCGGACCAGATTCCATGTGGGCGAGCCAAGATGAGGAGCTTGGGGTATTGAATCCTCAGATGTTTTTTGATGTTTAAGGTTCGAGCAATGCAAATCCAGAGCATAGGTCGGAAATTGTCCGGTGCACGCACGGCCATGTATTCAGCATGGCTCTGGCTATCTCGTAGTTTGCATCAATCCGGGAATGACCAGATACGTTGGGTGGACCATCTGTGCGAGCTGGCGAGCATCCGCCGTTACGGACCGATGCCGTCCCAGCTGGGTTTCCAAGCTTTCAAGGTCCGTTATCTGTTACATCAGGGCGGCTCGTTCATTCTCCACGCATTGCCTTGTTTGCTGCAAATCACATGCACGGGGCTAGAGACTGATTACTAAAAGAAATCTCCTGACAGAACCGCTCTGATCTAGTTCGGTCACGAACTACTAGAACTAGTCATCTCATCCGCTCCACCAAGCAGAGGCCAGCGATCAGCGGGCCTGCCGTTTGGCACGGCCTGATGTGAGGCAGGAATGTTTGTAAAAAGTCCTGCCGGAGAGTCATGAAGCGCCGGCTGCTTGATAAGTAGAGCAAAGCACCAAGACGATCGGCATCCAATGAGACCCAGAAAGCGTTTATCCATTTAGAGTCTGTTCCTTCGGAAGTGTGCCGCAGCACTTTTCACCCGCTGGGATCTGGCCCCATAAAGCTCGGGCACAGGAGCACCTCCATCGATGTTACGCCAGTACAATCTTCTGTCACAGGTTCGGTCGGTCACGATCCAATACTCATGGCTACTATCGGCACTTCAAACACAGGCGAACCGACAAGCCCTGTCTCGCGGTTGGACGCGCTTCGCCAGGAGCTGATTAAGGCAAAGCACACTTTGCAGACACCTCCCAACACGCAAAGTCGTGAGACTCACACGACCCCCAGCCCTGTGGACCGGCAGCGCGAGGATTCAGGAGCAAGCGATCTCCTCGACATCGAAGGCACCGAGAGCGACGACGGCGAGTGGGAAGCAGACATTGACCCTCAGAATATACCAGCCTTGGCTTCAGCGCTTTGGGAGTACGTTCCATGCCCCTGTCGGTGTCTGGGTGATGTTGCATCTACTGACGGTATATCTCTTTTTTCCTAGTCTGAAGAGAAGAGTAGAGTAAGAATCTTTTTCCCGCATTGGTCACTATGTTGCCTACCAGAGACGTTGTCGTGTGTTTGCACTGTCTACGTTTCTGTGATTCTCCGATATCCAGAGCCACGCTGACTGGTACATCAGCATGTTGGAATCTCGCTTCAACGGTCACATATCCGATAGTCGCGACACATGCGAGGGTGCTGGTGACGTATTCCACCGCTCGGCGACTGGCCCCACGACAAAGGTACCGCGAGGAAAGCGCCGTAGAGACGATTAACGTGCATGACGGGATTGACCATGCGAGCACGGAAGCAGCAGCATTGGAATAGGAATTTGTTATGATAATCTTCCTACGGTTGGGGGCAGCGCCCCTGGCGGAATATATGTGGATATGCTATCTCTTTTTGTAGAGAAAAGATCATCCAGTAGCACCTAGTACTATCCAAAAACCAACTTCTAGTTCTATTTTATTGGGATTATTATTTGCTTTGCCCCTTTGCCATAGTAGAGTAATTCCATAAGTTGCATACAATGGATCCTGCAGCGAAGTATAGAACTAGAACAAAATTTACTCTCTCGGCAAAGCAAAACGCTACCTCTAGTATGTAAGCAGTAATGCATTGAAGCGCAGGCTGTCAGATCCCAATTTCACAATCTCAGATATGAAATTCATGGTAGACTATAGTATGCGAACACCCACGCTACCTGAATTTAGTTCTTCCTGCGACAGACAACACTGCGCGCTCTGCCACAAGCATCCTTGAAAGATTCAACAACCCTAGATCAGAGAGTCGATGGCCATTAATCCACGTATATCGCTAAGAGCCGACCGTCGTGTCTCTTGCGACTTCAGGGCAGTACAGTCAGGTCTTATGTTGATTCCTAGGGATGTGTCTTTGCCTAGGTTTCGCGCCAAAACCTGCTGAATCTGCTCGAATGATGCGTTGCTCCTCACAACACTAATAAATCGTTCGGACTTCTCCTCGTCTCGGACAGTTTCCAAAATATTAGTAATTGTATTCTCCAGGGTGCTTATTCTTTGCAAGAGTAGATTTCTGCGGCGGTTATCTGTGTCGGGGTCGATAACGCATGTGGTATGACTCTGGAGGCACATTTGACATGGTACTCCACCAGTACACTAATTATAGCTTTAGCAGCACTCCACTTTTTTGAAGTATCCACAAAGAAATACGGCTTACGCACTTTGCTCTTTCTTTCTCGACATGCAGAGCATGCTCTCGAGGTCTTCGTTCTCTTCGCTATGGGTCTAAGAGTGACGGGGGGAGGACCTGTAGATGCAGGGGCAAGAATTCTTTGACTTCGCATAGACATAATCAACATAAAACGATTTAAAGAAATCGGTAATTGGGATTTGCGACATTGAGGAATGTCAAAAAGAAAAATCATTATCTGGGGCACTGGCGGTTTATGTTCGGGGCAGCTCAAAATGAGGCGCTGACATATATGCTATTTAAATGGCCGGAAATTATTTCCAGCACGGCTTGGACGCTGAAAACAAGGTTCACAGCTCTGTGGGGATCCCTAGCCCGGAAATCGTTCAATCATACGCAAGGACACATCAGATCAAAAGAACTTGAGAGATGTTAATTGGCGGGACTCTGGGCCGAACACAGGAGCTTGCCCGTGACGTATCACGCTAAAATCAAGAACTACGGCTATTCTCATCGACCTCGAGTTTTGCACTTGAATGTTTAAGCCTTTCTGCAAGGAAACATGGCTTCATGACTGGTGCTGCCTTTGGGTGACCTTTCAAAGTGGCGATGAGCTGATTTGCAATCTTAGCTTCCAATGCACAAGACACAAGTCCTTTATAACCTCCAAATTCGCTAGAAACAAGGCGCCTATTTGGCAGAGCTTAGACTCCACGCAACGCAGACCAGGGATAGAAGCTTCTCATTGCTATGTCAATCGCGACCTAAAAGAACAAACCATAGCCGGCGTCTGTAGTAGCTCAATCTGATAAATACATACATAAAGTTAATTATTTCCTACATCCCTCGTTTCTGTTCTCCGTTCTTCCTGTTTGATCGAAGCACGTCGTCCAGATATTCACGAATCTGGATAGAGGTGGTATCAAGGCGGACAAAGTCCAGCAGTTTCAAGCCCAGTGACTGATCTTCCGCACGCATTATCTTTAGCAGATCATCAAGCAGGTTGTGGCAAAAGTTAAGTTCACCAGCCATACGTTTCACGGTTACACGCCGGCGCTTGTCTAATGTCTTGTCAATGAGACACTGTTGGCCAAACGCAGTGCAGCTAGCGCATGGCGACTCTCCAGAGCACTAGTATATTTAGTGAATTAGCTCTAATACTTTGGCTTTATATTAGCGTGTCTTACTTTTCTTTTGGATATTTTACAATTAATGCAAGCTGTAGATGCCCGTTTTTGTCGAGTAGCTTTTCGGTGAAGCTGATTAACTTCACTTAGTGGAATTCCCAGTAAGCTCTCCTGGTTTAGAACTGGCCGCGGTGCGATATTTCGATGCTTTGTCATGGTAAGGTTCATTTAACGCAATATACGAGCAATTAAAGAGGTTTGCTAATCCTGATGACACACAATAGATCTCACAAAGACGATTGACAAGATCGAACACAGGACTCTCAACCCCGCACGCCCACGTCACTCACATGATAGAACAAGCGCTCTGAAACAAAATGCCGCTCTACACCGCCTGCCATACATCGGTAAGTGGATTTTTTCGTAAGCGAGCTGATAGCCTTGATAGGTGTCATGGCGGCTGCCCTTCTAATAAGGCGCCGATAAGGCAGCGAAGGTACCCCACATCCGGCTGCTTGGTCGATGATCAATCCTATTGTATATTGAAGCTTTGGGAACCGCTTGACCCAGAAGACCTCAAGCAATTCATTCTAATTCTTTTAACAACTGGAATTTTCTTCCCAATTCGTACGATTCCCATAGTGCCTCATCCTGATCGTCACTAGCCCTCCGAAGTAGCGCCTACGTTGGCCCAACAGTACGCTGTCGCCGCTTACACGACGGCTCTATATCGTCTAAATTCAGGGTCATAGCACAAACATTTTTGAGTTGTTGCACTGCATGGCCGTTTGAGATCGCGAAATGTATTACAAGGCGTCCTAGTTATATGAAGCAGTGCCGTTCTCACTTTCCTCCTGGAATGGCCAAAGCATGCCGTCCCGCCACTCCCTAGCAAACAAGGAAATTTGAGTAACATCAAAGAAGCTTTAAATGCTATACCTATTCCACCCCCCTTTCGGAACGCGTACGTTTGCGACCCGAAGTAGCGGTGGGGCAGGAAGGCGTACGTTCCGAAGTCCTGCTGGAGAGTCTACTCTAGAGAGTTGTTGACGGCAGGGGGTTTCACGTTCTCGAGGTATAGTCTAATATGAACATAATGTTATTTTAGCCTTCACCCAATGGATTTGTCTCCGACCAAGGAACTGATGCCGACAATGTAACAACAATCATGGACCAGGCCCGTTGGAGTTGCTCCACTGACTCGTGCATAACCCGTACAGCATAACTTTATGCGTCGTATTGTGACAGCTGGTATATTACGCGGATTATACTTGATCCGCTGCCTTACCCAATCAAGTTTAGCTCTAGGCTCAGAATTGAAGGAAAATTATCTGTCGACCTTTAGTGACCGCTAGTATTCTGCTTCAACGCCGAACTTACTGTTAGTCAGCGCCCGCTCGGTCATTCCTTGTATCGTTTCTATTTCCTAATTTAATTAGTTAGATTACCCCTATTTCTCTTGTATTTAGTGCAGTATCGCTGCTAGATTCAATGAATCAGACCTTCACATTCCTCTGGCGGTGGACCAAATATTACGTACGCCACGAAGTCCGACAGTTATGAGCCCGGCACGCATATAGGACTGCTTCACTGCTTCGTTTGACTATATTGAAGCTATTCAGGCCTGCCTTCTCCGAGAATACTGCACCGTGAGCGACGAATCGAGAGTACCTACCCCTGATACCCCTGAATCGAGAATCGACCCAGAAAACGATCCCGAAGCAGTTATTGTACAACAACATGGATGCCAGCGCTGCAACGAAGGTCTCAATCATCTTGAAGTCTCGAGATGATTGGCGCGCTTGGTATGATAATATACAAAGCTTAGCGAAGGCGCGAGATGTATGGGAATACATCAACCCTGATACTAAGAAGGAGGGCTACCAGAGCTACCAAAGAAACCAGAGATCCCAGACATTGAAGCCTTACCAGAATCACAATGGAAGATGCGCATGCAACTCTGGACGGTGAAGTCAAATGAATATGAGAAGATCAAGCGAGGACTTGCAGTGGTCAATGAAGCTATTCGCGGATCGATAAGCACGCTGCTTATTCACCATATCTATGGGAAGGAGTCAGTGTACGATATCCTGAAGGCTTTAAAGGTTCAATTTGCTCCTAGCAAGCACCAGCAGAGTCGAATGATACTCGCAAAGTATGAGAAAGCAAGAAAGACCTCTATCAAGGACTCAAATTTAGAGATCTGGCTTGCGACCTTTGAGGCAGCCTATCTAGAGTGCCTAGCTGCAGATCGACCAGAGGTGAAAGACCAGCATGCCGTACGACATTTTCTAGAGGCAGTTAGCAGACATTCACCTTCCTGGGCTGAACGTCGTTTCGATGACCTACAGCGAGATGAGGAGATCGAATTACCAGAGATCCTTGCTCAATTTCGAGGCTATACAGCAGATATTGCAGTTGTACGTCGATCTAGGTCAGATGCAGCATTCGCAACACTAAAAGGACAATCAGATGAAGCACCAGAACCCATATCAAGTTCCTTACCACGACCAAAGTGTCTCTGCGGAGCAATTCACCGATTTCTTGATTGCCCATACGTTATGACTTTAATGCAACCATCAAACTGGGCTCCTAAGCCAGAGATAGAAGCACGATTCACGAAGCTTCTAAAAGGACCACGAAATGGAGCACAGTTCGCGCTGAAGAAGGCAATGGAAAAGAATTCCGTGATGTCAAGCCAGGATAACCAGCAGGAGCACGCAATGGCAGTCATTCCAACTAGCTTTTCAACAGAATCATCGTACGAACTCCAGAATTGTTTTATTCTTGACTCTGGAGCTTCAGTGCACGTATGCAACGATCGATCTCGCTTCCAGGACTTCACGGAAGAAGATCAGAGGACGCTACGTGCAGGAGACACGATTATGAGGATAGAGGGCAGAGGCAACGTACGAATTACGCCTAATAGCAAGAAAGGGATTAGTATCTTGCTTAGAGACGTTACTTTCGTGCCTGGATTCCATACTAATATCCTCTCTGCTCGGCGAATGAAGAGAGCAGGGTATAGATGGGATTTTGAAAATGACCGTATTCTCAAGGATCAAGAGGAGATCTGCAATCTGCGTACAATTCAAGACCTTTGGGTCATTGAATACAAACCACCAAGCAAGCAAGAAGATGCGTACGCAATTAAGCAATCTAAGAAACCACTTATCCTAGATGGGGATATAGATCTTTGGCATCAGCGAATGGGTCACCTAAACCATGAAGCACTAGAACGCTTACCAGAAGCATCAACAGGAGTCAAGATGCTTAATAGAGGATCTATGAGCTTTCAATCCTGCGAAACATGCATCTTATCATCTGCAGATCAGCAGATATCTCGACGCTCAGCAGAGCGAGAAACGGAGCCGTTTCGGAGGGTCCTTTTCGACCTGATTCAACTGATTGAAGCATTCAACGGAGATCGATGGTGTATTCATCTGTACGATGAGGCAACACATAACCATGTTGTATACACTGCAGCGCGGAAGAATGGGATTGCAGAGGCGCTTCAGGACTTCACGAACCTTGCGAAGAACCAATATGGCAAGCCAGTGAAGATATATCGCTCTGATAACGAGCGTACACTGGGAGGAGGGTTCAAAGACCTCATCTGGAATGAAGGAATTCGTCATGAGACTCCTCCACGTGGTCATCCAATGCAGAACGGCCCTGCGGAACGTTCTGGGGGGGTGATTATTAGGAAGGCAAGATCTCTATTGGTCAATGCCCGATTACCACTAGATCTTTGGCCACTAGCCTTTAAAGCAGCTGCAGTTCTGCTAAACAGATCACCAATTAGAGCCCTGAACTGGAAGACTCCGTACGAAGCACTGCATGGGAAGCAACCAAACCTTGCAAATCTGTACACCTTTGGATGCCGCGCTTATATGAGGAATCAGGACCTTAAGAGAAGTGAGAAGGTTGCTCCCAGTGCGCTTATTGGATATCTTGTTGGATACAAGGCTTCGAACATCTGGCAGATATGGCTTCCAAAGCAGAAGAAGGTTAAGGAGGCTAGAGATGTTGTGTTCGATGAAAATCAATTATATGACCCAACAACACCATTTCTGGAAGATCTAATCAAGGAAACAAGCCCTGCAACGCCTGTAGAGGTGTTAGAGACTCACAGCTTAGAAGATCCTGTGGCAGAAGACTTAGAGATACCTGATCTTGATGAGGAGGTTGAAAATGTACGAGACACAGAGGCAAGCGGAGTGAGCGGAGCAAGCGGAGCTAGTAAGGCTGTGGATACTAGCAAGGTCTCCACACCTCTACTTCCCAGTTCCAAAGTCGCCATTCCGCGTGTGACCCCACAACGTTCGTTTGGAAACGGACGAGTGAAACGAGCCTGCATCGAGTGCAGAGAGCAGAAAACAAAATGCAACGGTCATCAACCGTGTGGTCGTTGTACCGATTTTGGAATGGAATGTGTATACGTGGATGGAAAGCGTGAGGCGATGCAGAAACGGCTGCAGGAGCTGGAGAAGCAGGCTCAAGCTTACGATCGGCTTCTCACTGAGATCCAGCCGCGTCTCGACAGCCATGATAAAGAGCTCATCAGTCGTACGCGCGCTCAGGTACGTACACAACATCTGCTCACCTTCTGTCAAGTGCTCCTGACAATAGCCTTGGCATTAGTATTCCAGTCCAGATTCCGAGCATGCAAATCCCGACCACGCGAACCACGGCTCAGCGCACGGCCAAACCCGCTCTTTTGGCATCGAATACATCCAGGAGGATTTCCACAGCGACAAAGCGTTGCAGGCGATTGGGTTCATGGGTGGTCCTTCGGAGATGTCGTGGATTAATGAGCTGTATCAGGTCCTCGAGGAAGACACGCCCTTCCTTGACTCCGAAGTCTCGAATAAATCCCAGTCATTGACATCCATTTGCTACTTCCTCGACGATGAAAATTTGGTCTTGGATGCGAGCATCGATCCCTACGGTCGTCCACCCCGAGATATTGCCGATAAGTTGTTAGACTGCTACTTCTTTACCGTACATCCATCATTCCCCATTATAGCCAAGATCCCGTTCATGCAGCAATGTGAGATGTACTATACACGACCTGACATTAATCCGACGAAGAGACGGTTGACGATTCTAAACCTGGTCTTTGCGCTCGCCTCAAAATTCGCCCAATTGGTTTCAAAGCCATGGGTGGGGGCTGACAGTCCGATGGTCTGCTTTACCAGGGCGCGGAAGCTGAGCTTCACCGAAAGCCAGCTTCTTGAGCATCCTAACCTTCAGCAGGTCCAGGTTGAGGGGCTGACGGCATTTTTTCTGATGGCTATAGGCCATATCAACCGCGCTTGGCGAGCGTGTGGCGTTTCCGTTCGGTCTGCGATTGCTCTGGGCGTCAACCTTCGCAGTGAAAGCAAGGAGACATCAAACTTATCCAAGGAAATCCGGTACCGGGTGTGGTGGTCAATCTACACGTTGGAAAATACTCTGGCCATTCTGACAGGTCGACCCACGAGTGCTCCGGATAAGTACAGCACGACACCGTTGCCAATCCCGTTCGATGAAGAACAGTTCCGCGAACCAGCAGCATCGCGGTTGCTCGCAGACTTTGCGGCCCGCATCGAGTATATGCAGGCTCTAAGCTCGCAGCGAGGGTTAGTTCCTGGGACTCTCCCGGTTTGGGACGCGCTGTGCTCATACAAGACGCTTTCTTGAGCCCTATGGACATTTCCCCCAGCAATTCTTTCTACTTCTTCTGCTTTGTAGATCTCACTGTGATCATGCGGCGCGCGATTGACTCGCTGTATAACCCTGGCTTCGCCAGAAAGCCGTGGTTGACTATTAGTGCATCCATCATGGATCTGATTCAAGAAACGGACGAATGGCTTAGTCGTGTCCCACCTGCGTTCCACTTCAAAATCCACCGTTCTTCGACTCATTTCGAGCGACAGAGATGGAGTCTAGCATTTCGGTATTATAGTCTGCGTATTACACTCAGCCGGCCGTCTCTGTGTCGATCCGAAAGACAGCGTGCGCCTAACGAAGCATCGGCACTCAGTCAGCAGCGGATTTCCCGTATCTGCATCGACTCGGCATGTGAATTGTTGGATTCATTGCCTGATAAGCCCGACGCATTCTGGCTAGTCCAGGTTTCCCCATGGTGGTGTGTTCTGCATTACCTCATGCAGTCGGTTACTGTCCTCCTCATCGAGATGGAATTCTGCGTGCGGTTTCATGCGGACGGCGCTTCCCACATTACCGTACATTTAGAGAAGGGACTAGATTGGCTGTACAACCTAGGATCGATCAGCGTCCCTGCGAAACGAGCTTGGGAGGTGTGCAACAGCATCTACAACCGCTTGTTATTCGGGACAAACCTTCGGGCTACGGTATTGTCAGACCAGCGGATGTTCTCGTCAGGACAAGATTCGCGCGCCTCAATAGCTGCTCAGCCAATGATTCCACCGAGTCGCGAGGCAGCTGGGTTCATGGAGGGTGCTGCGTTCACCGAGAAGTACATGAAGTTGCCACATAACATGACTGTCCATCCCGCTATCGAGACGCCCTACGACGAGATTCCGCTTGCAAATAATTTGACCTAACTTACTTGTGCTCAGGATAAGCCCTCGTTTGCGCTTTATCTGCTTATCGTCGAGCTCCGAGGTGGCATGTGCTTCTCCGAATCTGCGTCGTTCCTACGGCATTTTCTCTTTCCGGATAATGCCCCAGTAGCGTCGCTCACCCACCTCTCCCTGCTCTCCAAACTCTGCGGCAACACGAAGCGCATCGTGGACACCCACTTGAAAATTGACATTGTGCTAGGAGGTGGCGACTTATGGCGAGCAAGCTGTTTTTTTTTATAAATCAAGAATAAACATCTAAGTGCGTCCTCGAGCGACTATTAGACCTACTGCATGTATCAGAGGGAAACGCAGCAGTGGTGAAGATAATCCTTGAGAGCGAGCAGGTGGATGTGGACTCAAAAACTGGCCATGGTCGCACGGCTTTGTCCTATGCTGCATTAAGAGGCCATGTGGCGGTGTTGGAGATGATACTTAAGACTAGAAGAGTGGATGCAAATTCACAGGATGGTAATGGTTGGACACCAGTTCACTATGCTGCATTAGGTGGACATCAAGCAGCTTTGGCGATGTTGCAGGAAAAGACCCGGGTGAATCTAGACTCAAAGAACGGGGATGGCCGTACGGCCCTGTCTCTCGCTGCTTTGGAAGGCCATTTGGGACTGGTAAAGATGCTGGTTGAGAAAAACCACCCGGCTCAACCGATCAGAAAGAGCTGGGAAACGCAATTATCGAACGCCATCACAGTGTCGCAACCGCTTGGTATAAACATCATCAGGCCGGGCTTGATAGCTTAAGAATGCTGTATGAATTGTCATTAGCAGTATGTCAAGTTCCTCGCTTTATTGGTAGCACTTACAGAGGTGGCCTCCTGCCATACTGCGAACGGTGGTGTTATTTTTTAGCCGCATGCCTCGAGGACATGGTAGAGGCAAAACCACCACAGCTGACCTTAAAAGGCTGTTCTGTTGGGGCTAGGCATAATCTTGTCGAAGTTATCATGAGCTTCGCCATTTGATTTTGGGTATGTAGAACCATGGCAGTGCTATAATTCTTGAGTCGTATTTGAGGGTCCATTGGGAATGATCGTTGTTGTAAGATTTAATAAGGAGTAAGGGAAGCTACTGCAATAGATGGTGCAACATAATTCCACTGGCGGCTTCAGATCGTGCTGGAATTTGCGATCTGATGGAGTAAGAACGAAGGTGCGAATCGTGTGCTTGTGCTCGAAGAGATAAATTTGAATAGGAAATTCTCGAGAGACGCAGTAGACCTTGGAAGAAGCGACTGTTCATACAACGAACCAAGGAACAAGGACTCAAGTGATCAAGAATCAAGGAATCTAAAATAGCGTGTTGTATGACGTCATACCAGTTCACTTTGTGCTTACATTCGCTTCCGCTCCTCTCAGTAGTCAATGTCCATGTAGCAAGATATGTTGTTACGGAGTTAACCTCAGCTGGCCAGGAAGCGCTCTCAGCCAAGGGCAGGCGGAAGGGGAAGTCCGTGTGCTTCGACAAGCGTTCTTGAATCTCACCACTCCCTTTGCTCACAGCCCCGCCTTTGTCATCCACTTTGACGACGGATACCTCCCACGAACAGACTTAGGTTGAGAGAAACCAAAAGATTATCTCTGAACAATGACTCCTCCAGCACTTCTATCACAAAATAAATCCTTAATCCTATCTCAACACGACAATAAGACCGAAAAAGATACAGCTACTTCACTTGCTAGGATTTTCACTGACATGCCCATCCCGACTGTTATCCTTGATTTATCTCTGCGTGTCGTCGAAGTCTTAAAGAGCTATCTTGCTCTCTTTGATTTAGATAGAGATAGGGTGCTTAGATGACTATTGCTTGATCTGTATGAGATGCCACCTTCTTGTTTCCCTATCATACTTGGGTACTCCAGAAGAAGATCTCCTCAGATCACAGTTCTATCGCAATATCGCAATCAGCGGATTGGACAGCCAGCGGCTCAAAATGGCCCAATTACTAGTAGTGAGGACTAGTTAAATCGCAACTTCTTGGCATTAATGTTTCCTCCATTGAAACTCCGATCCATAACTTAGTAGATAGTCCGGGATTAGGCCGGCATGTGAGATAGCACATAACAAGTACATTATATATGATATGTCTGAACTACGTTACCCAGGTCATAAAGAAATCTGCGTTCAATAATTAGTCCTCTAGACTAAGTGAATCATCTGCAGCTTTTATGACGTTGGTAACTTCAAGACATGTGGCCCCGAACCAGCTGCACTATCTCCTCATTTCCATTGTTTATTGCAGCTGCAAGGACTGTGCCATATTCCCCACCTTCAAGAAACACTTTCGCACCCTTTTCTAGCAGTATTTTTGCGATGTCCATATGCCCTTCAGCGCATGCTGCCTGTAGAGCTGTGCCATAATAACCACCACACGCGTTAATATCCGCATTCCTATCCAGTAAGATCTGCACAATCTTGCCTTGCCCTTCACATGCGGCTGCCTGAAGTGCAGTCCCATATGTTTCATCTTGAGCGTTGATATCAACCCCATTTGCGAGTAGTACTCGCACAATATCCTCGTAGCCCACAACAGCTGCTAACACAAGAGCACTATCGTAGTATCCTGGTGCACTAACATTGGCGCCGTTATCCAGCAAGAGCTGGACTATATCAGTCCACCCCGCATACACTGCTGCCTGGAGTGCACTTCCATGTTCTCCACCTTGGTGGTTCACTTTTGCCTTGTTATCTAACAGCAGTTGCACCAAGTCTTCGTAGCCTTCACGCGCGGCTTCATGAAGTGCAGGTCCATAGAACTGACCCTCAGCATAGAGGTCAGCACGGTTTTTGAGAAGTAATTGGACCACATTAGTATGCCCATGCCGTATAGCCTCAATTATTGCTGTCACGCCATATTTATCGCGAGTGTTAACATCAGCTCCATAGCTAATCATCAGCTCGACGGTCCGATCGTAGCCATAGGAAGCAGCCCAGATAAGTGCCGAGGCACCATGTCTCCGGATATTATCGCGATACAGAAATGGCGATAATACTGCATGCAGCTGTTTGGTAGCTTGACTCAGCGAATTAATATCAGAAGCACGTTGAATATGTTGTGCAACCGCTAGTAGCAACTCATTTGGTAAATCGAGTAGCATGATATTGTCTGCCAACAGCATGCACTGTAAATTTAGTCCACATAGAGTAAAAAGAAGACGTTGGTACGCTCAGGTAATAGGAACAAACTTCTGAGTCGTTTCGACTTCATAAGCAACCTGATAGGTGGCGGGTAGTATCTGGAGGTACGAAGTTGCTTGTTCTATTTTAGGTGGCCGACGTAGCCAGCCAATCATTCTAGATAAGTTATAGCTTACAAAATAATGACTAAGCCAGACTGTTGGTAGGGTTATGCATGTTCTGATAATGTCTGTCGAACATATGGGATTCATGATTACCTCTCCTTGTCCTAGAGGATTGGATATGTTATCAACATGCTGAGATCTTGATCCAGAACATGCAAGAGTTTGAATTCTAGTACATATGTGGTCAGATCGGCGTCGATTGACAGTCGGTCTTCACTCGCGGAGATGTCCTAGGAAGCAACGAGATGTCGAGCTACGAAGAATGTACGAAAGAGGAAGGAGAGGCCAGGTGTCAGTTGATACAGAAACGAAACGGTGTGGGTCAGGAAGACCAGCGATTCCCAGTGGTCATATCCCAGCAATGCCAAGTCGGCCATTTTGGATTTTGGCCCCAAAGGGATGAGGCTACGAAGAATGTACGAAAGAGGAAGGAGAGGCCAGGTGTCAGTTGATACAGAAACGAAACGGTGGGGGTCAGGAAGACCAGCGATTCCCAGTGGTCATATCCCAGCAATGCCAAGGCGGCCATTTGGGATTTTGGCCCAAAGGGATGAGGCTTCATGAGGTCGGACCCTGAGCGGTCGGACTCCGGGCGGTGGTCGAACGGCCTTCTGTCGGGGCTAGCTGGTTTCGAGATCTAGATCGCCCATTCGTCCAATCGATCGTGAACTCTTGCTGGTTTTGCAGGGGAGCTTTTGGCCTGCCTGCCCNTGCTTGACAGGAACTGAAGGAAGGGTGCGTTGAGCCATGATAGTCTCCGGCTGTTATCTGGTGAGATGGTGTCGCAGGGTCAAAAGTCGGCTGCGGCTCATTCTCCTGAAATAATAATTTGGGGCTGAACACGAGCTTTTTACGAGGGGAGACATCGTATTCATCCGCATCTAATTGGAGCTTGTCAACCAAGACGCTCTTGAGTCATGGCTGCTAGCGTAGATCCCGCGAGCAGAGGCGGCCGCTCGTGTTGAGGGATCGTGCCATGGGAGCGGATACTGAGATTTCCACAGCCACGAATAATATTGGGCTTGGACGAATAGGCGCATCGAGCGACAAACTATGCATCGCAGCCACGGATCGTAATTCTCGAAACAACAGCTGGCTGAGAGGTAAGGTGTCGAGAGACGCGTCAAGTTGACGGTCATGGGGAGAGGATGAAGTTATTCGGGGACCAGCTTGGGAGGCGCGACGCGGGGTCGCCAAGCTTTGGTGCCTGAGGCTGGAGCCCCAACACAGCTAAATCGCTCCTTTTCTTCCCAGCCAGATCAAAGTCGAGGGATTGTAATGAGGATTCCGAGATACGACAAATAACCTGAGTTTGATTTCCGTAATGCCAACTCAACAGGCTACTCAGTAAGAGAGCTTGATATACAACAATCTTTCCATCTCGTCCGAGTACCCTGCCAGGATGATGACTTTCTAGCGGGCGTATCGCGGCTTGGTCATCGCGTCCCAGCTCGCCCACGGCTTCACGGCTTGGATTGGGATTAACATAACTTTATTATATATACTACCATCTCCTCGGGAGATACTGAGTTGTGTCAAGGGAATGTATTATGGTTCTACAGCGCCATAGCCCCCAACGACAGGAATAGGAAGTCCATGCTAGTGGTAATATCAGGGCTCTTAGTCCGAAGTGTCGAGCGTATCTCCACCAGTCCTACCTCCTTGCAGCTGGGATCTGGCTCCTTTTTATCAGCCAGCATCGCAGACAATCGACCCAGTAAATCCTCAACCGCAGAAGCGGCATATACGCTATGTCGTATGATCGGGCAGATAAACCTCGAATCGATGATGTTTTCCCCGTCATGATCCTGCGGCGCCATCTCCTTGGGAGAAAGACTCGTCACAGCCCTCCTTAATCGCCGTAGCGTCGCCTGGCTGCGCTGGACCTGGGGCCTGAGCTCCTCCCTTAACACCGCTTCTCCACCATCACCCACCATCTCCTCACTAGTCCACCCCCCNTTCGGTAATTGGATTGAAACTTCCAATCTCCTGACGACCGGGGTTGTCGGTCAAAAAGCCCATCTTTCCAGATATGAACGTTCTGCTCTCCTCCCGAGCAATTTCAAGCCCTTCATCTGTTGTAGGAACCGGACAATATCCGCAGCAGTCGTGCAGGACATCATCAATGCTGCCAAAGAATGCTGGGTGACGATGCAAGTTGACCGTTCGGTCCGGTGGCCGGTTCCATTCCGCGTTGAGAAGCAGGTCCTTCGTGAACAAGATCTTCTCAATCTTTCGCGCACAGTACTTCTTGCCATATGGAATTTTTATTGTGTGGTAATTCGAGATTTGGTCTTCTTCCATCCAGTCAGGAATTTCATCGTCCCACTCGTCTTTGAGATCGCCGGGTAGAGCATACTGCCGACTACCCTTGATGGCCGGACGCCCGCGCTCGCGTCTCCTCTTATCCTGATACTGCTCTCGCTCGGATAAATGTGGAAGTTTCTCTAGGACGAGCAAGCGAGCTAGACCCACGATGCGTTTCAAGTTTCGCTCATAAATAGTCTGAGATGGTCAGCTGGGTCATCAGAAAATGAAGCAACAGAGGAACTCACGGGGTCGATGCGAGACCGGTCTAGATCGGGCCAGAAGACCTCGAAGCCTCTTTGAGAGTATTTTGAAAGACGACTTTCATACGATGGAGAGCGCCGTGATAGATCGATACTGTTGATCTGTGTGATGTATGCGCCCAGAGCCCGGGGCGTCAGGTACAGTTGCCGCCCGTTGTACGCCACAGCAGAGCAGTCCACATCGAGTCCCGTCAATATCTCCGCCGGCGACTTATACAAGCGAAGCACAATTTGTACATGGCGTGTGGGATATTGCGACACAATAGTAATGGCGTGTTTTGTGCGCACAGCTGTGGTTTCAGTCAAAACAGAATCGTTGATACATTGCTTGATGTGCTTGATCTTTTCAATGGCTTGCTCGTGATCCAGGCCGTATAGGAAAAGATCCACGTCGGATGCAGGAGCAAACTTCTCGTGGTAGAATTGGCGAATCTTGCGTTTAGAGTCTTCATCTGTAAACTCGGTTAGCAGCGGCAATAGCGTAGTTGCGACCGAACTACCAACAGCGAGGACATTGTCCCAGTTGAGGCTGCTCAGCGACCCCTCGGAGAAGATGCTGAAATTGGTCTGGAATTGCTTTAGGGATGGAACCACTGCGAACGAACCATCCGGTCTCCGGTCTTCGTCTGATAGGGGCATTATGTATTTGGTTTTCACATCGTCAGATTCTGTCGCGAGGTTACGGGCGCGGATCCGTAGGTCCGCGGCACCACCTCGTTCTACATCGTAAAGCGGCACGACATTGAGAAGGCCATCTGCGATGACGGGATGATCCGGCTCCTGCGCGAATATTTGGCGTAAAACGGCGTCGTAATCGTTATATGGTTTCAAGAGATCGCGCACAGGTTCATCTGGGTGCGACTGCAGGTATTCAACCAGGTCTGCGTGCTTGACAGGAACTGAAGGAAGGGTGCGTTGAGCCATGATAGTCTCCGGCTGTTATCTGGTGAGATGGTGTCGCAGGGTCAAAAGTCGGCTGCGGCTCATTCTCCTGAAATAATAATTTGGGGCTGAACACGAGCTTTTTACGAGGGGAGACATCGTATTCATCCGCATCTAATTGGAGCTTGTCAACCAAGACGCTCTTGAGTCATGGCTGCTAGCGTAGATCCCGCGAGCAGAGGCGGCCGCTCGTGTTGAGGGATCGTGCCATGGGAGCGGATACTGAGATTTCCACAGCCACGAATAATATTGGGCTTGGACGAATAGGCGCATCGAGCGACAAACTATGCATCGCAGCCACGGATCGTAATTCTCGAAACAACAGCTGGCTGAGAGGTAAGGTGTCGAGAGACGCGTCAAGTTGACGGTCATGGGGAGAGGATGAAGTTATTCGGGGACCAGCTTGGGAGGCGCGACGCGGGGTCGCCAAGCTTTGGTGCCTGAGGCTGGAGCCCCAACACAGCTAAATCGCTCCTTTTCTTCCCAGCCAGATCAAAGTCGAGGGATTGTAATGAGGATTCCGAGATACGACAAATAACCTGAGTTTGATTTCCGTAATGCCAACTCAACAGGCTACTCAGTAAGAGAGCTTGATATACAACAATCTTTCCATCTCGTCCGAGTACCCTGCCAGGATGATGACTTTCTAGCGGGCGTATCGCGGCTTGGTCATCGCGTCCCAGCTCGCCCACGGCTTCACGGCTTGGATTGGGATTAACATAACTTTATTATATATACTACCATCTCCTCGGGAGATACTGAGTTGTGTCAAGGGAATGTATTATGGTTCTACAGCGCCATAGCCCCCAACGACAGGAATAGGAAGTCCATGCTAGTGGTAATATCAGGGCTCTTAGTCCGAAGTGTCGAGCGTATCTCCACCAGTCCTACCTCCTTGCAGCTGGGATCTGGCTCCTTTTTATCAGCCAGCATCGCAGACAATCGACCCAGTAAATCCTCAACCGCAGAAGCGGCATATACGCTATGTCGTATGATCGGGCAGATAAACCTCGAATCGATGATGTTTTCCCCGTCATGATCCTGCGGCGCCATCTCCTTGGGAGAAAGACTCGTCACAGCCCTCCTTAATCGCCGTAGCGTCGCCTGGCTGCGCTGGACCTGGGGCCTGAGCTCCTCCCTTAACACCGCTTCTCCACCATCACCCACCATCTCCTCACTAGTCCACCCCCCATTGCTTTTCTCACCCTTCTCCCCAAGAACCCGCCTCGCCCTCGCCACCATCCCCGGCACACGGACAACCTCCCGATATGTCCAATCAATCAAACTAACAAGCCTACACTTCTTCCCCCGCCGATCCTCCCTCTCAAACGCCCTCGCATTAACACTCGCCCACTCGCGCTCTGCAAGAAAGCACTCCTCACAACTAATCAACGCCTCGGCGATAAAGAACGCCCGGCACGAAAACACAATCGTCCTCGCAAACCCACTGAAATGTGCTGCCGCCCCGCGGCGTTTCAATATCTCCTTTGCACCACGTATATGCACCAGCCACGCGTCGGGGGAGCTCCGGTCAAAGACCTCGTAGATGCCCATTAGCACCGCAACGGTGAGTGTACTCTGCGACGAGGACTTGCGCGGATCATCGAGCGCAGATTGGAGATATCTGATCAAGATGCCATAGATATACCGGCTCTGCGCGAGGAGGTCCGGATCCGAGTGCAGGGTTGCCAAGTGCCAGGTTGCGTAGCACCGGACTGTCCATTCGATGGGTGGGCACTGTGCACGTTGGTCGTCGCGGACGAAGGCGACAATGTCTTGGTCAACGCGTTTGGAGAAGGCTGCAAACGTTGCAGGGATAAGGACGCTAGAGAGGCATGTGTTGAACATTTTCGCGGGTTTGGACGTCAAGTGATTTGGCGGCTAGTGTAGGGAAGTGTAGGGTGTCGTTGGGGAGGCGCCAGATTGATGGGTGGGGGAGCCAGCGAGGATATGTGCCTGCTTGCTGAAGGGCCTGCGAGCGAGAGGGTTCCTTTCGTGCGTTTGTCTGCGGAGGTGTCGTTGGTTACCAGTCACAGCTGAGTTCACGCTGCAAACACAAGACGCCTCGTTTCCTTCCTCCTCTAGATGGCCCAGCCAGAGGCTGATCCATTCTCGCAATAGTATATACCCTGATTGATGAGGTTTTTGTGACTGTTATAAGGCTCAGGATAAAATCTCGCGGCTGAAAAGGACGCCTGATCGCTTCGCGAGCCAAGAAGCCCCCGCCGCACGCCCAGCGCCCGCCAAGTCCGCCCCATGGGCCCCTTCAGACCCAACTCACCCATCATTCACCATCCGATAATGAACAGAGATGTGTTCTTCTCGGGTCAGATTTATTTGTATATTCTAGCTAACCGAGCCTATTAGGTTATCTAGCCTATAAATGTGAAGTGACTAGATCTTCAGGTACGAGGGCTATCAACCTGCGGTCGGCCTTAGTAGTTACATACCCTTACGCGGAGAGCAAGTCTGAACAACACTCTGGTATCCCATCTTCAGAAGATGAGGAATGGAAGACAGACCATACCGCCTCACAAGACATCAACTCGGAAGAATGAAATTTTGAAAGCTTAATAAGAGACTCTGGAGAGTATAATAGCGATTCTGACGGGATATGGTAAGGATACGCAAGTATTTTCTTGGGTTTGGTCAATTGACAGAGACTAAACCTCGCTCTTTCCAAGTATCTGGGAAATCGCTGCTAATAAGGTAGAAAATATAAGTACACATAAGGTTACAATGATATCACCACTTGTCATAGACAGTAGTTGATCCGGTGGTGCATTTTGCCCCTCTGTGACATCTGCACTCTAATGATAATCATATTCTTCTATGCCAAGTTGGAATCTAATAGTAAAGCTCTTTGTTGGTCTTAACCCTATAGTGCCAGAAACGCTAGTATAACAGTATTATACAATTATTTATGGTGAAGGTAACAGTATGAGAGAACCATAATCTCATATGTCTTGTTGGGGCTTGAGTCCATGACAGTACTTTTCAAACTTTTTTGCAAATATGTTGACGTTATTTGATGCAATTAATGCATCAGAACCATGTCTATTCCCTGGTCAGCCAACCTGAGGCCAACCTCTAGCGCATCATCTATGAAAACGGCCCATCTAGATTTTGTCTACCTACCGGGCCAGAACTACTGGAAATGATTATAAAGAGACCTTCCTCGCTTCTAGATTCTCACCTTCTTATCACCATTATTGATTACCTTTCCTCCACCTGTCTAGCACTAAAGTTAGGACCTTGCTCTTATTCAAATCCGACATGAGAGTCTCAACTATAATAACAGCTTCTGTTTTGCTGTTATATGGAGCAAATGCACAGGACTGCTATTGTCGAGGTCACTGGGAAAACCGAGATGATTGCAATTATAACTGGGATAACAAGCATTGGGTAAGGAACTTATATATTGCTGTAGCCTTCTGAAATTACTAATACCTCAGTCATAGAATCCATATTATTTTGACAACTGGGTAGGCCTTGATAACAACGGCTTATTATGTTTCAAAGATTTTGCTAACATGATATATAGCATTATTGGAGCTGCTGTACTTCATAGAGAGGATAACCATCACTAGGAACATTCGATATATGAATGGAAATGGGATTGCTAACTTTGATTCTACCTCGCCGCTTTTGTTGCCTTTGAATACTGATAACAGAGCCATGGTGTATCTAACTGGGAGCGAACTTATCTGATAAAAGTTTACTAAAATTGCATCTTACATTCCTTATTTTCTCTATTAATCTTGCTGTCCCATTAATAAGAACTATAACAAGAAAAACCAGGACTTCGGAATCAAACTGCAAGGTTGTCACTATTTTGATGGACTTGTTGCTGAAGACAAGAATGGGCATTCGACAGGCAAGAACTTTGAAGCCACGATTTGGCAGCCTTTAAAAAAACCTGAATCTATATACCGAGAGCGAGCGGGTCCTTGTCATATCAATATAACCTGTTTTGGGACTCTCTCTGGTATCCCTAAGTTTCTGCCTCTGCCCATAGTCCCTGAAGAAGTTTCTTGAGGGCTTTAGAGAGTTTGTTGATGTGATTTCTGGGAAGGGCGATCATGATAGTTGACTGGCAATATTCTATTATCCTTGATAAGACATCAAATCTTAGGAAGACCCTATGAAAGTATTCCTTGCTATAATATGATTAATTGAGGATCCAGCGTGGGAAGTCACACTGGCTCTATTGGTGGCGTTCTATAATAATATTGACCTTTGGTCCCATTTCCACGATAACAATCCGCCGGAGATCGTGGCCCGAGTGTTAAACACGTGGAAGTATTGGCTTTCGGTGCTGCTTGCAAATGTCTGTACATGTTGGCTTATGTGGGCAGCACGGGCGGGGGCTCTGTGCTCCTTTTTATTTGATATCTCCACTTATTGGGCGGGTTGTGAGGTGGATATCCGGACACCTCAGTGGGGCCGAGTGCAGCTAGTTTGCCTCCTGGCGATTCTCCTGGGTTTCTTTCATCCGAACTGGTTATAACCTTTCTTTTCTACAGGGCGCACTGCCAAGAGAATTGGGGTTTGTCAATTACTAATAGTTAAGGTGGAGGTGATGGGTGAAGGACGCCTTCATTCGTACTCCACGCTGTTATCGTACTTCTGGGTTACGCAGAGCCTTTAGACATCATACGACGCCATGTCAAGATCCGCGTCAAAGATACGTGGCCCGGCCCCGGGTCTTCTTTGGATCTTTCCGTTTTCGGCGGCACAAAACACCCGGGGGAACATGTTCCGGGACCCGAACCTCCGCGGAACCAGAGATTCAACACCTAATTAAACATCTTGCTGACAGTGATTTGCTCCACATTGCCTGGACCGAGGAGTGAAATAAAAACCCATGGATCGCGGTCCCGCGCAACCCTTGTCCGATGACAATGGCAACCGGGTGCTGGGTGTGTTATTGACTACGGGCCTTCGGGAGATCCCCGTGGGCCTTTGTAGATCCTTGACACCCGATTAGCTCCCGCTGATGATGTACTTCTTCTCTCTGGTGGGCGGGCGCTAACCCACACACTCCGCATGCGTACATTCCCCGCCATTCTGATGGCCCACACGGAAACAGTGATCAGCAAGCACCCTTGTGATGGGGCGAGGCATTGTCATCCTCGTCAATGGCCTTCGAACCTTGTCTACACCTGAGCGATTTACAATGTTTTGGTTCTCCAAGACCGACAAAGTGGTTCGGTTTGCTCCGGGAGATCCATGTTTGCGAGTACACTCAAATCTGTCGCTGCACGAATGGCTAATTTGAGCATAGGCGTTGGGCGATATTATTGAGTGTTATTCGATCAGACGCAGAGTGGAGGACCTTTTCTTCCCTCATCAAGGGTTCCTTCTGACGTTCTTATGATCCGCTGACTGTGGATGCGGTGCCGATAAAAGCCTAGGCAGAAAGTCCCCGGGACCTCCGCTCCTCAGCATTGAGCTCAGTCCTATGTTGATCATACTGAACCCTCACGAGCAACAGCACTTATCCTACACTATGGCAACCTCATTTCAATCTCACGTTCACCACTCATTCGACCCACCCGCAGACTCCTTCGCGTACGGGGGCAGAAAGGACCCAGGTCTGGCAGGCACCTGGGAGAATGCCTCCTGGTACTCGACGTCCTCATCCTCTGGTGCATGGTCGGGAACCACTGCTTTGACAGATCTTGTGCACTCCGTGCAGCCCTTCAACAATACTGGCATTGTCAATCCAAGCATTATCGGGGCCAACCATGAAAGACTCCTTGAATGGATACGCTCAGAGCGCATGCGAAAGCTGCCTCCGGTGGGGAGTAGCTATGACAAGGTCCTGATCTGCGCAAGACTCTTTGTAGAGCGCCTACATTCTTTTGACCGTGCGATCCGCCACTTTGCGCAGGAGAGTCATATGGCGACACAGCTTGCTTATAGCTACTGTGCTAGTCTCCTTGAGGTAGGCCAACACCTCATAGCATTGCAACATGGAAAACTGGACCTTTTGTTAACTGCCCTTACTGATGTTCAGTTTGGAGAAGAGAATGCCGACGCACTCCTAGACTTGTTCAACTTCTTCTATCGGTGTTCTGTCGCCATGGACAATCTGCTAAGCCGAGCCGAACTATTTGCCGTGTCGCAAACCATTAGGGATCAAGTGGTCCTTGCCCTAGCAGACCTTGTCACTCTTGTCGTTGGCATTGCGACACATTTCCGTAAGCGTAAGCCCGTTCCTGTTTGGGATGGAGGACTTTCGTACAATCACTGGTCCGTGGCTGGAGGCGCATCCAAGTCTGTGAGAAGAATGAGTGCAATTTCAAGGCCATTCACTCTATAGGCGAAGACTTGGAGGATTTTCTCCCCGCGTTTTGGTGATATGCATATCACTTATTATCTATGTTTGTACACAATTTATGGAATAGAGAATTCAATCCACAGTTATTGGCTTTCATTCTTATCTTCGCGCGAGAAATATTTTGTGTATCGCACCTAACAACTGATATACTTGGCCTATTTTTGATTATTGTCGGGTGCGGTGTATATTAAAAAACCTCGGAATGTATATCTGCCTTTGAGAGAAATCAATTGACTACTGTTAGGATGTACACAATTCAGTTTATCATCTGCATGATTGCGAATACGGCGATTGCATCTTAGTGCGTATAAGTGGGTAGTTACCTAACCAAGTCCGGGGAATACTGACTAATCCGAAATGTCGGCAATTTAAATGTTCCACCTCCGAGATCCTGGATTCCACCTCCGAGAAAATCATATGATATGATGGTTCACACATTTGCACGCGAGATTTCCGACGCGGTCTTCGCCAATGCAGTATCACTGACATTCGCCACGTTTCAAATGGCTTTTATGCTCATGTCGCAGACACTGCGGCGATTCCTGTTAGTATGTTATAGTCTCAAGAACTGGATAGAGACTGCGTTTATTTTTCGTTTGTTACGCTCGATCCGTGGGACATCGTGATATTCAGCAGAGTGCAAACCTTCGTTGTTCGCCATAACCCGCCACCGACTAGCAAATTGCCAATTTTCAAGTGAGTGTCCATGATGCGCTTCGTATTGCCGCGAAGTTTGGAGAGTAGGGAGAGGTGGGTGGGCGACGCTCCTGACTTACTCTCGCCGAGCGAAGGTTTCGCAGGACGCGGTCCCAAACGAGTAGGTGACCGGTGTGAACGTAGCAATTTACGACCGCCGTCTTAGTAAATGCGGTAGCTCAATGACCTGGCGTTTCCGGGCTTCTTCTGCCGAAGTTTCCTGACGCCACAATATGGTCGGTCCAACCAGTAGAGACAGTGGGACTTCATCCTGGGATAACTCCTGAGGACTTCAGAATCTGAAGTACCATCGTGACTTTGGAACGCCCAATGATCTTGATATTATGCTTAAAGTGCCCAGTCCCACGGGCAACACCTTTGCGGAGCTTACAGCACAAACGCGACAATGGCCGAGATCAAGGGTGCTCACCTTCACTCATGAAATAGCTAGTGCTGCTCGAAATCGTCTAAGTCGTGCTCCTTGCTAGGTGCGACAGGCCCGGGCACATCCGTCGGAGTTCCTCTGGACTGGATTCATCGTGGCCAGGAAACGAAGTTGCCTAATTTACAACGAAGCATGTAGCACTGAATGTGACGAATACTGGCCTGTGCTGCACAGGGCGCTCGAGCAACTTGCGATGGAATTCCTAATGCAACCACACGACTTGCTAGCCCTTCGGCAGAGTCAGCTCGTGATTCGTGGATAACACTTCCGGGTCAACTGTTGAAGAGCCACGCAAGGGGCAGAGCAAGAATGTGACCTCTGGTGGTACAGACCGCGCCGGGATTTGGAGTCCAGAACCCGTAAGTAAGAGTGCTTGGATGCCTTTGACGGATAATTCTTCCCAATATGTACATTAAACGGTGACAAGGACTTAGTTGGCAATGGATATCCCTGAGATACAGTCATCATTACACCTTACGTATTCACAAAAAACACAGAACGAACGTTTGCTGGACTCAGGGTTGTCTCCGCTAGGTGGTTCAGCAGGTACATCACACCGTGAGAAATATCGCTAAAGCTTGTACGGCATCAACGTTTCCGCCTACCCGCATGTTAATGGAGAGGCGCAATGCAAGCATCACCAGACCAAAGAGGGCACCAGACATGGCCACGAACAACAGACGGTTTGGGGGAGGGAATTAGACTATCAGACATCCACCCAGTGTTAGGACTGGAGTGTCATCCTGCCACAGTGGATGAAAGCGGGCGTTCAAATACGTCTCACCTTCCTCAAGGGCTTGATCGGTCGTTGAAACTTCATTGGAGAGACGCCATAAGGCAACCAGCCGGACCTGAAAACATACCTTGCCAAGAGGGCCGTGACAGCATGCATACAACGCGAAGCTTCGACAATATGGCGCGGTTAGTAGACATCAAGCACCAGCGCGGGTTCTGGACTAAGGTTTGCATCGAGTACGGCATCTATACACTGTTCATCGCCTTCGTTTACTTCTTTCTTATCGGCGTGCCGCTCTGGGAGGGTGCAGCGTTCTGGCTCTACTGGATCATGCGGCACAAGTTCGTTTTCCAAGGAGGGTGGGCTATTGTCATTGCGGTTCTAGTATTGTGGGTTGGGCTATAGATCGATAACGGTGTGGATACTAATCGAGTTTCTAGCTATGCCTATACTCCGCTTTTGATCACCTTCCAGGGCGACGCACCAGGTCCGGAGTATTACGAGCAATGAAACATCGATCCTAGAGCCCTCAGCACTGCACTCCTGATCCCGACGTACCGATCCGCGCCTATACTTGGGAAGACCCTCGAGGCGGCAATGAAGGTCTTTCCAGCAGAGAACATATACATAGTCGCGAATGGAAACTCCTCAACACCGCTTGATAACACCGAGGACATATGCCGGGAATACCGGGTAAACCATATCTGGAGTCCCGTCGGTTCGAAAATCGTCGCGCTCTTCGTCGGGTGCTACGCTGTGAACTGCTTTCGCTCCGTGCTTGTCATGGACGACGACTGTATCCTCCCACCGAACTTCATCGTCGTTGCTTCTCGCCTATCGGATCGAACGCGATGCATCGGCTACACCATCAAAGCGGCAGGTCTGACTACTTAAGAGGCAACATGGTGCCAGAAAGCACAAGACCTCGAGTACAAACTCGCCGGTTTACAGCGCTGTTTCTCGGCAAAGGTCGGCAGTGCCACTTTTCCTCATGGGGCAATCTCGCTGTGGGATCGCGCATTCTTGCAGAGGACACTGGAGCATCACCCTGGCTTCTCTATAAGTGAAGACTGGTTCCTGGGTGACTCATGCCGCAGATTAGGTGGCCGGATCAAAATGTGTAGTGCGGTGTTCGTGGAAACGAGTACACCATCCAATTTACTATATAGAGAGAAGAACAAGGAGAGAGGAGGGTTTGGTGAGATGACCGTGTTTCGGCAGCGCTTTACACGGTGGAATTTCTTTACCACGACTGGGGTGTGGCACAATGTCGCGTATATCTTCGGGTCCTGGAAATTAGGGAGATGGGAAGTTGGAACGAAAATCTTTGTTTGGTAGGAGGTATGGAAAACTCCCCATCGCTAACTGGTACGTCCCTATTTAAGTTCAGACTCACAGGTCTACGAGACGATTCTATACCTATTGACCCCGTTCATCCTACCCGTCTCGCTCATCGTGCAGCCCTGGTTCTGCGTTGCTATGTCGTTCGCGATACTGGGGCTATACCTACTTCAGGTCATGATTTTCAACGAGATTCACCTGAGATTCAAGAAAGAGCGTGTGAGTACCTGGACAATTGTCGGATACTATGTAGGTGCCCCTCCTCCGCTGTGGACACCCCGCGACGCGAACTACTAACTTCAGGTCGCAGATGCCATACAAGATCATTATAAGCTTTATCAATGTTGGGAGTTGCTATTGGGCGTTGTTCAAATATGGTCGATATTTTGCGCAGCGGCATCCCAAGCTCACTGAAGACCATAAGGCTGTAGGCTTAGTTTTGACTTTGCAACAGGCGATACGGACCGGTCAAGGGGTGGCGAGGAATCTTAGTAGAAGATATCAGAGTCGGAGAAGCGGGCATACAAGTGTACCAGGAGGGTGATTAAAGAGCTCAGATACTCTCATTGAACTGTTAGTCTATTCTCTTACTTAGAGATCCCTATACCCTTATGTGACAATAATGGTCACGCCAGGTCACTATTTACCAGATCATTCCGTTCAGCAGTATATATAATCATCTCGCGAGGGTTGCGTTCGGGAGGATTTCATGTCGGCCATGGCGATGACTATTGTGTCGGTTCTTTTCTCAGCCTGAAGATATAATAATCTCATGGCTGTCAAAGCAGGAAAGAGGAAACACGCGATCAAAGCTTGTCCAGCCAATGGCTCGAAATTCTGGCCGCGTCAATAAATCCCGCCAGGATTTTCGGGTTCGCTACGTCAAATACCACGAGCGTCGATCATGAAATGACGGAGGATGGAAGGATTACAATTTCAGAAGCGTTCCTTGCGGGACTCTTGATTCGTTATCCTAGAGCCAAAATCTTCAAATCGGCGAAGACGGACATTTCATCCGAAGACAAACAAGCGATGGTATATTCGCGACTTTTTTACACTCGCGGGGGCATGTGTGTATATATATTCTCTTACATGATTTTGTGACAAGATGGATGCCTACCAGAGCATTAATTCCGACTCTCGCCAGCACCCGAGCGACCACAAGCTCGTGTGTCCTGCGAGCCCTGCAGTATGCTGGTTTTTACCTCGTTCCAGGGGTATTATTAGTGACTTGCAGGGTCAATGGGACCGAGTAGGCGCCTGTAGTGACAGGTGCATCTTGGTGAGAATTTCTGCTGAGAGCTACCACCTTACTAAACCCGACACCTTCTAAAAAAAAGGCGCGGAATTAGGGACCTTCATGATTAAAAGTGTTGTAATAACTATTTCGAACCTATTATTCGCGTGCTTAATCTTGAACTATATTCTGAGGTGCGTGCCTGAGGCATGTCAGTGAACGAGCCGAGGTCACATGAATTCTCTCCACACAGATTCGCTTCGCCGCGGATAGAGAATATTAAGCGTTGTTCCCATCAAAATATATTAAATGGTTCCTAAGTGCTTTATTATCTCAAACTGTTCGAAGTAATTTTGCAAGCTGACCGCGAATAAGAAATCAAATAGCTAGTATAGGACGACTAAACAAGGACATCTCTCTATCCTGCAGTAGATGACCCAAGGCTCCATTCATATTAATACATCCTTGAGCAACTCCTCCATGGCTGCTTTGGGAGAAGCAAATGACTTGACCTTGGCTTTCAGTTTATCAAGATCCATGGAATTCCCTTCATGAAGAATAGTGATTATTGCCTCTAGGGCCTTGTTGGTTTTCTGGGCGTGTTTCAAAACTTCCTTTCGACGTTTGTCTTTTCTTGGATCATAATGGCAGGCTGAGTTTCTCTTTGCACAGCCATCGCACGGGGATGATCCAGAACACTAGGTTATATATCAGCCAAGTTTAGACAAAATTCATTTAATTAAGCACCTTAATATGCTTTAATTGGCAAGAGGTACAGGCCACTGTCTGACGCTTTCGCTTTCGCTGGCGCTGGTCTTGGGCCTCAGTAGAGCAAGATCCAGTGGCTGGGAGTAGCGGTCGTAAGTAAGCTTTTTTTCGCAAGGTTGGCCATAATAAGAGACTGCGAGGTAGCTAGGTAGATGTTTCGATTATCTCTTCTTCTAGTATCCCTCAACCTCTATCAGCAGCTGCACTTGTTATTTATAGACTTCTCTATAAAAGTACAGATAAACCAGGGGCGAGCCAAACAAAGAAAACCCCACACTTCAGGAAGCTGGAGGAGTACTAACGCATCACGAATTTTCTTTGACACTACTAAACAGACGATCGAACGATCAATTTCAAAGGATTCTAGAGCGATCGTATGCCAAATGGACTTTAAAAAAGTATTATATTGTCCGCCAATGCAGGAGGCTTTCCGAATTCTTACGGCGCAATTACCGGTCGCGTCGGGAGATCCGACGACCATCGTAAGGCGGTCAAAGCTCATGCATCAGTGTTGAAGGGCAACGTCGCAGCAATTTCTTGGGAAATCAATGCGGAATAGACTGGACTGTGGATTAGAGGCGAACGTATTTGCAGTGCGCCGCTTTACTTTAAATCTTAAGACTCTCGCTTTTTCCAGGAAGACGCCTCCGGAGTTTTTTCAGCGCGAGGAGATTCCAAGAGGAACAGTACGAATTCGACGTCATGAGATTCACTCACATGGCAGAGCAAGCCACAGCCGGCATTAGGATACTCCGTTCCAGTCGGGTCTATATCCTAGGAAATTGCCAAATCATTTAGGCGGTCAAGCAGGTATCGTCCTGACCGCCTGTTGATTGTCGCGATCTGGGAGCGAACTCGGCAGGGAGAAGCAAGTTAAAAGGAACTCCAGGACCAACTACTGAATCCATGTCCAAAAAATCTAACGCAGCGTGCTTATTACCTCTTTACTTTCCTATCGTCCCGTAACACCCAATCGCGTTCTTCGTTGCCAATCCTGGACATCTTTTGAAGTGCTAAGGGTGAAAGTTCGTCCTTTGCTAGCCAGCAACCCCCGACCACATCTTCAACGAACCACAGCGAACCCAACTGCGATAGAATTAGCAACCGAGAGATATCCGAAGATAAGACGTTACGGCAAGAATGAGATGACGGATACTCGTGTTGCGAATTCCGTTGCAGAAAGTCCTACTTTCTTCTTCTTCGCACCACTCAAGATAACGACCTTGGATTTCTCTTTGAAGACATTTCTCTAGCGAGGGTACGAGGTGAATATTCAAGTGAATGAATAAGAGAATGTTGTGAACCGACGGGCAAATTACACGTTATCAGGTCAATAGCGGGAAAAGGAAATGGACTAGCTGCAGCAAAGAACGTCTATTATCGGAAGCTCCAGTCTTTAGGATACCTCGAGGCAATTCCAACATTAGAAGCCTAGAAGGTATCGTTGAAAATGAAGTACAACGCCTCTCTGCTGAACAGTAAGCCGCGTTCTTCGACCTCACCAACGTCTACGGCGATGTTCATGGCAAGTCCTTCGGGATTGCTCGAACCAATATTCTTTCACTGGTGGGCTCAGATGATTCATCTGGTGGGCTATTCTCGATGCGTCCCGAATCAACCATTCTGCAGGCACAATGCTCAGAATACCTGGAATAAGAATATCGGCAAGCTCACCATCCACGCTCTTCGAGACATAGATGTAGGGCAAGAAATAACCATTTCTTACCTCGCTAGTACAGTCGAGTTCGCAGAGCGGCAGCGCCACCTGAAAGAAAAGTCCAAGTTCGGCTGCAAATGCGAGCTGTGTTCGCTGCCGCTTTGTAAGCGGGAACTAAGCGACGAGCAGCTTATGAAGATTCAAGGTATTGACAGGTTCATCGGAGAAGTCTTTTTGGGTGGCGGAGATCCGGTGGCGGCGCTGAATCTCTTGAGAATGATATTTGGTCTCTTTGACAAGGAAGGTATCTGGGATGGTACAATTACTCGAGCTTACAAGGACGCATTTAATATCGCCACGGAAAATGATGATGCTGCATAATAACTCCTGGTCCGAAACTTACCTAGCCAGCACCAATGCTAAATCCTCATTCGAGTTGGGACAATGACCAACTTTACACCCCTCACACAGTTCACTATCGTACGGACCTCTGCTCTGGCCAGAATAATCAGGCCGTTGGACCTCAATTCCGTTCCATTTTTTGAGCCAGTATGTCACTCTTTCCGCATAGCACTCCGTATCTAGGACTAGCCGGCCAACGGCTCTGTAGTTTCTGCATCGCTGGTGATACAATCGCGCGTTATATTGCTGTCGAGGGTACATGCGAATTGTAATCGCGATCTTTTTGCTCGACCAACCGCTGGAATCACATCCGCTATTTTGGCACATGAATCGACCCATAACGTTTGTGTCCCGCTCCTCAATGTTGGTTTCCTCATCATCAGCGCCGAAGAAGTCTAGTCGAAGCCCTTCCTCGTTCAACAACTGTGCTACGTTGTCATGAAGCTTTGGGTGAAGCGACCACAATTTCGCGGCTTTGTGTCCCTTGCGTGGCATTCTGAATTTGGGTGCCGGTAGTAGGATTTTAGGATATCAAAAGCTTGCGTTGAGAACCCAGAATTTGGCTTTAGATGGGCTTATGAATATTTGGCTGGGAGAAAGGGCTGCCCCGCTCAAAAGCTGCAGCTGTACACCATGAGGACAACACACCGCTGCCACAGCATGAGGCGATTGGTAGATATGTTTCATGCACTGTAACTCTACCTCGTTCCCAAAGCGGTCCCGCTCTATGACGGCACCAACCGGGCAAAGAAACTCCGTCTTGTGACTCTGCATCTTCTGAATACTCAAGCCTTCCTGTGCGGTGCTGAACCGCTGCGGGACGACTTCGACCTGACTTTCGGCTTGACTACTATCCTGAACCCGACATATGCTACTACTCGCCATTGTCGCTGGGCCATAGCGCTCAGTTGTAGAGGTGGGACCTGAAATAATCGGGCACTCTGAAAGTGATGGTTGACTATATGGCTGATTCGTATTCAAAAGACTATGTAACATACTCCCATTCTCCACCCTCAAGGAGTGAACCCCTAATTCTAAGTGAATAAAGAGAACTCTTACAAGAGGCGTCCTTGCCTTTGTTCTTATTTGATTATTCTAGAAAAATTCTAGGTATGTTCAGATTTGGGTTTTGTTGGAGCGTTGACAGCTGCGTTAAGTCGAATATGAAGGCGCACAGCGCCCCAGTGCCAATATTCAGGGTCTCTTCGGAATTGGGCACCTTGCTTATTCGAGTAAAGAGTGACTGCCCTGGAAGCGAATCAGAAGCAAGGGACTCCCCCTCTCTCGTATTCAAAATCTCGGCGTCTTTCCGCCGCAAGCCTCTTGTGGCTCTGATGGCTTGCAGAGGGTTCGTCTCGGCGCCAAGCCTGTCCAACACGAGTTACCAAGAGTTGCATTCGCAAGAGAGATGATCAGTTCATACTTGGCACTCGCTTCCTTCCTCTGCGCTATGTTCATCCAGTCTCATGGATAGTGTACGCTTGTCTGCTGATCCCTTTGTCATTTAAGGGCCCATTGCCCCCTCAAGCCTCGCAGGCTCCTGCTCCCCTGTAGTCCTGTATCCCAGCTCTGACATTGCTTATTGCTAACTATTCCCGTCTCAATGGCACCAAGACGTGGAGGCGGCGTCTCCTTTGGCGACTCTGGTTCCTCGGAATACACCGTTTCCGCGTGCTCGCAATCGGGTTGGTGGGGTCTCTCGACCACGATTACAAGTGCTATTTTTCTAGCAGTATATCTCGGTATCTCGATATGGCATCTCGTCTTCATGGTGAAGAGCAGGCAGGTCAAAGGCGTACCCATGCTTCTGCGGTTCCGGTTTGCGGCGTGCTTGTTCTGCTTCTTTCTGTATGTTATATTCCCAAGTTCCCTCTTAGCACGGCCCAGGACATCGGTACCATGATTCGCAGACTAACAGTTCTAGCTCCTCTCTCCTAGAAAGCATCTACAGGGGCGCACATGAATGTGGCAACATGACACTCTCTGATTATATGACTGGAATGATTCCCGTCCGCATATTCCTTCATCTCGCATGGCTATTTCTCATATTCGTCGTGCTCTTCCCCATGTCCCGCGCGATCCGAGTCACGCGCAGGATGCTCATTCCACAGCCGGGAGAAAACAAGAGCAAGCAGCACAAGAACAAGAACATCGAGCGGGCGATTCAGGGTATATTCCTTAGCCTCATGATCATCGCCATCACCATCCACATGTTCATCCACGCCCTGAATCAGACAGAAGCCCGCGATTCCCTTGGAGATTTCCACCGATACCAACGGCGTCCGGGTGAGGAGGAGTCGTACGCGGCATTCCCGTTCTTGCAATTATTCTCCAATGTCATTTTGTTGGGTGTTTCAAGGTCGAGGATGGCTGGGTTGGTGCATGTTACTGATCTACGACTACAAGTTTGTGCTTTCAATCCCTCATCAGCAGGGGAAGTCACTCGAGCTAATTCAGTCTATGTGTACACAGCGCATCAAGTCCCGATACAATACCTTCATGATCATCCTTCTCCTCCGCTCCATTTTCATTATAATTGACACGATCGTTTTCGACCTTGCCGATACTCAATCCGCCATCGGGGTATACCTTGTGCTACTTATTCAGAAATGCTTCGATGCGCTCCTCTTAGTTTATATCGTCCTGCTGACGAAGTCCGTGCGGACTTTGGGAGACCCAAGAGCTGCATAGAGTATTCCAGCTCTTGCTCCTGCATCAACAGCTCAGACACAAGCTTTGATGCCTGCCAATAATCCTCCCTTCATGGCTCCCTCATATGCGTATCCGCTTCCGCAGTCGCCTCATTAGCCAACTATCGCCGCTAGTAGTAATGCTCTCAGCACAGGACGAGCTATACCCTCTGCGTTTGTTCCTGGGTCATACCCCGGATATGGCCAAGGTCACCACCCCTTTCCCACCTCCTTCTCTAGGAACCGAAAGTTTGCTTCTTGCTAAGATGCTAACACTATCCTAGCATATGCATGTTCTATTCCCTCGCCCGGACAACATCCGGAACAGATGGAAACCCAGATGCAAACGCAGGGCCAGGCTCAGGCCCAGGCTCAGGCCCAGGCTCAGGCCCAGGCTCAGGCTCAGGCTCAGGGGCAGTGGGTTTTTGTCCCGCATGAGCAGGGTACGTCGGGCCAGAAGTGATGGTGTGCTTAGGCCTTGTCTTTCCTGCTTCGAAGTATTAACCAGGGATGGTGTGGCGAGGGGAATATGGAGTTAATTGTGACTAGCTGTCTGCCTTTAAATGGCTTCGTAGGCCGGTAAGTGGGATCTTTCAGCCTTCGCATGCGATTCACTAACCCACGTTGGCAATGGTCTTTGCATAAGTGATCTATTTCGTTAATAATGATAAATGCTGAGCCTTAGATCTGGATGCTTGGCGAACATTTTGGTGCACAGGCGAAGCGGATATATTAAGAGAGCCTCTAAATTAAGCTTTGTAGACTTATTGAGCTTCATGACTGCGTCTGGATCGTGACCATCAATAGGCGGTCAAAACTCATGCTGACACTTAGGGCGATTCCTGACTGACCGCAGCTCCATCGTAGTGACGAAAAAAGGGTCCTGCTTTCTTCCAGGCGAGCGAGCTTCAGCAGCGATTAACGCGTGACTTGCCCTTCATTAATTTGTACTTCTGTTGCGGTTGATAAATCACAAGCGCACCTTCTCTCCTAATAAATGTTGAGGGAATCTAATATAAGGCAAATTTCTGCCTCGCTGACTCGTAGCCACCTGGCCAGCCGTGCTACGAAAGCTCCGTTAAGACGGCTTCTTCCAGCCATCACAACCTGCTCCGCTGATGTCCAAGAGCCAACCAGCGAAAGCGCCAGACAGTGGCTGTAGCTCTTGTCAGGCGAAGCAACCTAGTGCTCGGGATCATCTCCGTGCGATGGCTGTGCAGAAAGAGACTCTGCTTGCTATTATGATCCAAAAAAAGACAAACGTCGAGAAGAAGCTCTAAAATACGCCCAGCAGATCAACATGGTCCGGAAGACAATAATCGCTATTCTTTACAATGGAACAGAGGTTGATCTTGATGATCTAAAAGCCAAGATCAAGTCATATGCTTCCCCTCAAGCAGCCATGGAGGAGTTGCTGGAGCACGGATTGATTAAAATGAATATTCTGGTCACAAAGGCGAAAACGCGATCCTGGGTAATTGAGGGCAGTATTAAATATTGAAAGAGGCATCCTTGTCTCTGTTCTTGCCTGATCATTCCATATTTGTGGCCATCTGGCAGAGCGAGATCAGGGTGTATTCACACCTTTGGAAGTCAATTTTATTGTTCCTTCCTCAGATTGAGGAGAGTACTTCCTCGCACCATGTCTTTCTGACCTCCCCGTTCGCGTCGTCAAGCCAGATAAGACACCCCGTTGCGTTTTGGTAGTGCGTTCCCATCTCTTTAATCTTGGGATGCGGAGGCGGAGCGGCTGCTGGCCCTGTCGGCTGACGCGGTTCGTCCGGTAAAGACATAGAGAGTCGATAATCACGAGAAAGCTGGAGGAGGTGCCTTGGGTATTGAAATTCCGCTGCCAGGTGAGGTGATTCCTCGAGCGGATTGCACCGACTCGGGCATTGACGCGCGAGTGTAGGCTGGCCGCCGGAATTCAAATGGTGTTCAGCGCTGCGTCATTCAAAGAGAAGCCCCCATCGTGCTCGCATATGCGGCATGGTTATAAAGCCGAGATCTTCAGTGTCTGTCCTGTACGCCGTGTTATGGAGAGGTTGCTCTGACCATTTCTTGCCCAATGCCTTTTTTATAAGCGCTGAAACGCTGAATTGGGGTGTCAGCGCTAGATATGTGTCGACCTTTAGTGACCGGTAGTATTCTGCTTCAACGCCGAACTTACCGTTAGTCAGCGCCCGCTCAGTATTTATCGTATCGTTTCTCTTTCCTTATTTAGTTGATTAGATTACCCCTATTTCTCTTGCATTTAGTGAGCTTCGCTGCTAGATTCAATGAATCAGACCTTCACATTCTTCTGGTGGTGGGCCAAATATTACGTACGCTACGAAGTTCGGCAATAGTTATGCAACAGAAATTCGTAAGCGCCGCCCTGAAGGCGCTAGTGCTTCAGGGTTTAAGCATTTAATGCATGTTCCGTCTTACTGAGAGGCAGAGAGTCGCAGCTTCGGATTGCTCAACTCCGCGAGATCCTGCGCGGCCACCCTACTTCGTGGACAAGCCTCTCCTCGGAGACGGTTTAGCGGCAATATCCTGGGATACTACCAGGGGAGCTCAGCCAGTGCCCCACCGCAGAACTTGTTCGTCGCTATCCCTTTGATTGAAAGACCCCGACACAGTTCCATAACACAGTAGTAAATGCTTGCAATCACAGGCATATGCCATGATGTCAGATGGAGGCTGGAGGCCTAAACATGTCGCCAGTGTTCATCATCTTCAACTACTCCCCTAGGCCCACGTGGGGAACCGATGATTCAGTTCGTGGGGCGCGCAGGCGACTCACAAGCAGAGCTCTACCTGATGATGCTCGCCTCACACCTCTGGACGAATCTATGTAAAGCTTTTCGTCATGTAAAGAGAAGTTTCCCCAGAAGAATTTATGTTGATGAACAGTACTAATCTTCACTAAGCTGTAACTTCGATACCAGTAGCCATAGTGGCGACCCAAAGGAACGTTGTACCGTCGAATATCAACCTGACGACCATGCAAAGACTCAACGACATACAAATGCTTGTCGCCCATAGATATTTTGCGATTTCCCATGGCATCATCCAGCAATATCACCAAGCAAGGCCGTCAATCTATTCCATTACCAAAATTTGGGGACTGAAAATCATTCCAAGAGACAAATGATCCAGGAAGTTCTCCCCAAATGTCGCCTGCGCCGCAGAGCCACTCAGCACACTTCCAAGGAATACTTGTCGAGGAATAGGGGAGCAATCGTTCAGAGTAAGCAAAGTCACCAATTGGTCCAAAAGAGCAAGGCTCGACCGTATTCCCTCGCCGCTAAGATGCACGATCTTTGGGACGAAGGTAGTGCACCTGGGTCCGGTCAATGGAGTTGTATTGCTGGATGCGATGAAGAGGAGCTGCTGCTCGAGGTCCAACAAGATGGCTCGAATGCGAAAAAGGTCTTTCAGTAAAGCATCCCTCTGGGCCGCATCCGCGGTCCCATCTAATAAGGCACAAACTCGCGCGAGCAACCCGGGACATGCAGCAATATGCTCAAACGCCTGCTCCAGAATCCGGACCAAACTACCCGCTCTCCCCATCCGCTCATCTCGAAGGAGCAGTCGCCGATTAGCAGCCTTCCACTTTGGCGTATCGAGTACACACGGCTCCTGATGAATAAACGCATCAATAACAAGAAACGGCCGAAATACATATAATAACGTCCGACCAATCCCCCCCATGTGCGCAAGCGGTCCACGGATCTCAATCAACCGCTTGATCGCCCGCGAATGGATAATCCAGTTCCCAGCACGCTCTTCATCCTCATCGAGCATCTCAAACAATGCAAGATTAATCGCAGCAGACAGCGTAACGTCCGAGGTTACCCATCGCGGATCGCCAATCAGCGTGGCGAGATAGCGCAGTACCCCACCATATATATATCTGCTCCGCGCTAGCTCTTCTGTGTCGTTGTGCTGCTTAGCGAGGTACCACATGGTGAGTGCGCGTATGCCCCATTCGATGAGGGGATGGTGGCCCGTTTGCGTTTCGCGGATAAATGTGGGGACGTCGATATCGACTCGGCCGCGGTAGGCGGCATACGTAGCAGGGAAGAGCGTTGTGGTAATAAGGATGTTGAATGTTTCGCGGGTTTGGATCTCGAGGGATTTGGAGGCGAGGGTGGGGGCTGAGAGCTTGTCGATTGGATTATGGCAAATCAAGACCCGCTGCTTACGATGGGATTTAGGGAGATTTTTTTTACCCATTATGCGCTGAGTCTGGGGCGATGGCGAGGTCCTCAAGTGGGTGCTGAGGTGGGGTGTTGACGGCGTAGTCCCAGAGTCCATTACCTTCGAGCCGCTGCACATGGGGCTATGTACAGGCGCACACGTTCAATACCGAGGTTGTAATCCTTAAAAGCTCAATTGTGATGACAAGATAATGGTCCTGCTTTTCTTCAAGTCGAGCGAGCTTCAAGTCGTGATGAACGCGTGAAGGTGAGACTTGCCAGCCGGGAGGCCGTCTCAGCGTGGATGACAAAGCCGTACATATGCGCTCGGACATTGGACAATGTGGCTTATTAGCTGCGACAGCGTCCAGTCACGATGGTGTGGACCATTTTTGACTTTTGAGCCTTTGACTCAAGTGTATGGAATTCTGGTACTGACAGGAAGAGGTAGAACACAGTGACTGGTTTTGTCCTGATTTGGCTGGATGGTTGCTGTTTCAGCTAATTAATAGGGACTCGTCCAGACATCGGTCACTCTGGCGTTAGTGGCTGAAACAAACCGAGGCAATCTTCTTGTGGCTCGCAAGGCCCGTTTCCCTAAACGACAGAAACACGTGCCAAAGCTCGTTCACTCGTCTGCGAATTTCTTGGCCGAGGGGAGGGCGTTGTTGTCTGGCGACCTGTTACATACCAGCCATAGTTTCGAGGCGATGTGTAAATCTAATAATATTTCCTGTATATAATTTTGCCTTGATTTAAGTACTGATGTGGTCCATGAAGAGTCAAGAGACTCTTGCCTTGGACTCCATTAACTCCGACTAAGAAGTATCAGAGCGCTTAAGACCAAGCAAGAAGGTGATTTGGCTCATCCTATGCATTTATAGGCAACTCGCTTAAGAAGATTATGGAATGAACTCTTGATCAAGCTAATTAGCGTATATATTATGGGCAGTTCTCGTATATCTATGCTGTCAAACCTCACATCGATGTCGGTGAGCCCTCTACTATTTTTACTAGGTACCAAGGAGACAGACATTCATACGCGCATTTTTTTTTGAACAACCTCACACACAGTAAGATTACTAGTCTTGCCTAATCAACCACCAAGCCGCAGCAGCGATCCCCAGACTCCAACTCCCAGTAGGATCCAGGCACCCACACGGTCCCCCGTGGTAATAATCGGTAGTGCACCCGGCCTAAGGTCCTCGTCGCTCGACGTCTCCAAATGATGTTCTTCAGCGTTCCGGTTCGTCTCAATCGTCAGCGTAGCCTCACCGCTCATTAGCATCAGGTTAGAGGTGATGCCACCAAGAGCAGCCATCTGTACCTCCAAGCCCATGATCCCATCCCAGGTGTCCTGATACCAGCGCAGTCCACACAGATTCTTTCTACCTTTCCCATCACACCGGCGACCAATAGCCTCAGCGGATCCCTGAAAGCTTCGCTGTAATTGATTCCCGTGTCTGCGGAACAAGCATCGCTGTATACGCCATCCACATGACAGTCCACCCTTTAAAGCAAAGCATGTTCCGGTTACAGGAGTGACGTCTCTCGCAGGATTCCTCGGAGATAACATTCCCTCCATAATCCTCTAGAAAAAACTGCTTCTCCGGACGGCCCAGGAGTCCCGTCGTGGCGTTGAGCCATTTTTCTTCACCGGTCTTGTGATGCTGTTAGCATGCAAAGAAGCAGATATCAGGGTTCGGTCTGGGCCTCTCACTGAGTTATACATAAACGCGCACCCCGCAAGATACGACCCATAATTATACGTCCACTGCATGTGATCACTATCGGCACAATTATTATCCCCCAACGTCGAGTCCGCGACAAGCCAATCCTGGCCCGGCTGAATGAGCGGTGAATTAACAGACCAGTCCCAGATCTGCTCGGCGAACTTGAAGTACGTCTCGTTCTTCGTGAAATGGCCTAATCGAGCAGCGAGTTGGAACAGTCCGCCGTTGGAGATCGCGTTGCGTAGTGTGTTTCCTTCTTGCCACAGGTGGATTTGCCAGTTTATGCCCCCGTGGCAGGAACTCGTGTCCCACCGGTGTATCTGCATGTTGAAGACGGCTCGCGCGAGTGAGGTCCATGTGGGCTTTCCTTGGATCTCGGGGAACCCGGTCTCGGATGCTGTTATTGCTGCTAGGCCCCAGAACATTTGGTCGTCGTTGCCCTGTTTAGCACCAAATTAGCATGTCATCTACTCCACTATGGACATAGCCCCCACCCTCCCCTAAAATCAACTTGAAGGTGTGGAAAACTCACCAACCACCGACTATAATTCGAATCAAAATAATATCCATGGCCGCTCGTTTTAGCCAAAAAGTCGTCTTAGAATACCTTATTCAAAGGGGAGCAAACGCTACCATTCAGGATGTCTTGGGGACCACAGCTTAGGACGAGGCTAGAAAGTTTTTAAATGATCTTCAAATCCAGGAGATGCAGTTGCAACAAATGGCTCTGCGCGATACTATCAACCCGGAGATATGATTTACAGTCTTTACTTCTGCCTGCTTAGGAGGAAATAGTTTTCAACCAGATTGACAGGCAAAGCAGGTCCCCACCTCCAGAAGACCAGGACAGGATAGTAGCAGGTCCTACAGTGGAGCGACGTCGGTCCCTTACATACAACTTTGGTTCCTTATTAATTGATGAGAATTTCTCTCAACATCCAAAAGGCAAAGATCTCGCCAAAGCACTGTGGAGTACTTTGGAGATTACGAGGAGTGAAAGGACATTGTTTATCCTTGATGGCCTCGACGAAGTGTCTCAAGACCTAGATGGCAACATGCTCCTTTTTTTAAGGAGCTTCTAGAATCGACCCAATGTTATCATCACGTCCCGGCCCCACGCAATGCTTCTGCCCGACACAAGTGTCATTGACCTGCGGCTGGGGACGATCGGATTCTACCCAGATCAGTTAAAGGCGTATAGTTCACAGGCCTTTACTGACCTGGTAACGGGCAATGCAACGTAGAAAAGGTCGCCGAGGTTCAGTTGTATCTCCAACAGCATCAAATAGTCCAGGGACTTGTTCGTATTCCGTTCAGCTAGATGCGCTCTGCTTTACTTGGGAAACCTTCAATAATCAAGGCGTACTGCAGACTATGACTGCTGTCTACCAAACCATTGAGCACAGCTTATGGAAGAAGGATGCCCTGAAGCTGGGGAAGTTTATCGAGGCTCAAATTCTAGACGCTCGGCCACGTGAGATTATGAGCTCTATCGGGGACCAGCGCCGAAAGTGTTTGAAGGGAGAAGCAAGGAAATGAACCAAACAGGAATCCTCTTTGATAAGAAGCGCCTAATACTGCTTTTTACTTTTTGAGTGGTAAAGCCCTGACAATAGCATCCAGTAAAAAGGGCCTGCTGTTGTTGGTTTTCTATCTTACATATCGTCTGCACCTGGAGCAAACAATTCGTTTCGCGGTTTTCTTGTCACAAGGATTAGAGGCAGAGATAGCTCACAGAATGGCTCCAGGGCCTATCATTGTAGGCACGAATTAGCTCATCGATCATATCAAGAATGTTATTGCGCGGGGCAAAGGATAATAAAGGTTTTGGCTATTGGCGATAGCATCAAATTTACTAAGTGTGCTCAACATCGATGGGGTGAGCGCTTCGGTCGGGCATTACGTTACTTGGAGGCTGGTCTAATATTAATTAGCCAGATGAAACAGGGACCAAAGAAAGACCCCCCTGGGAGCGAGGCTTTTCAGGTTACGTCGTGTCTACCACGTTCTAGATTAGAAGATGACCAATGCATGTATTAAGTAACGTAATTCCCTGGTGATCCGCTCACCCCCGTTGATCCGATCAACCACCAAAAAATCATCGCGCGTTCAACGCGTAATTATTCAACCAACAACCATGCCACGAAAACCGCGTCAATCTCGCCCAAACTTAGCTGAGCAAGAGGGGAGGATCCAACTTGCAATACAAGCTTTAAAAAAGCACGAAATTCCAAGTATTCGTCGAGCAACAGAGGTTTTTAATATACCTTATTCAACACTCCGCGATCGCATCCAGGGACATGAATTTCAACAAGAACTTCGCCACCACAACCTCCAGCTCTCTATAACTCAGGAAGAAGCTCTAGTAGAGTGGATTCTATCTAGAGATCGACGTGGAGTTGCTCCAAGAGTCTCACATGTGTAACAAATGGCCTATCCTCTTCTCCAAGCAGAATTATCAACCCCCCCAAAGCCGCTTGGGAAGAACTGGGTTACCAAGTTTATTAAGCGCCATGAAAGCATTAAAAGTCGATTCGCGCGCAAGTACAACTATCAGCGCGCCCTCTGCGAGGATCCTAAGGTCATAAAGCAGTGGTTTGAGACTTTAGAGGCCTTGCGCAAGGAGAACGGCATATAGGATAAAGAAATCTATAACTTCAATGGAACTGGCTTTGCTATGGGCCTAATTGCAACCTCGCGGGTTGTTACAAGGGCTGAGATGCTTGGGAAGCCTCACCTTATTCAGCCAGGCCAGCGAGACAAGCTCAGCGAGTTTTATCCCTTCGCCTGGGAATCTGCATACCAATCAGTCCAGGCTATGGACTGGGTAATAATCCCTAATCCCANTCCTGTGTGCCCCGCCCCCAGTCACGATATTCATCCTTTTCCACCTTAGCAAGTTGGCCAGCCAGAAGCGAATGAGGCGATTGCTACCAAAGATCTCTAGATTCAGGTCCAGAGTGATTGTCCTGCAATTAACACTCATCCCAATAAGACCTTACAGTATCAAGTCGCCTGGCATCAGGCTCCATTAGGTCTTAGCTCACCCGATGGGAATCATGGTCTGCAACGAGGCAGCACCCTTAGGACCAAGAACATCCTCCAGACTAAGCCACCGAGTACAACAGTTGGTCGGCGTCCGCCTAGCCCTGACCATCATCTCCGCCATCCTGGACTATCGGCTTCGACACTTCTCAACTAGTTCGCTGTCCATCTTCCCAGGCTCAAATAGATAATCCATGCTGTCCTGCAAGAATTGCCCTTTCCCACCCATTCTTGCTTTCTCGAGTTTATTTACACCAACAGGGTACTGAAACATACTAAACCGTAACCACGTGCTCAGGATTTGACGACTTTCACCCTGCGATGGGACCACTGATGAACGCAGGACTAGCGCAATGATCACCACTCCTCCCGACTTGGTTACTCTCAAAACTGACAAGGCGAGTCGAGGTAGCGGAATGTGGGGGATGAACCCCTCCATGAGTGAAGACTGTTCCAGAACCTTATGGGAGCGGTCCTAGAAAATATAGATGTCGGTAGTCGTGAGCAGCTGACCTCAGCTAGATATCACCCATCCGTAATTGTGAGTCGTCGTGAGTACGATCCAAAATTCAACAGTAATTAATCCGTCCTACTATGTTGAACAGTCTAACAACAAGCGGGGCACGGCATCAAAAGGCGTATTGGAAAGAATAACTATGTGGAACTGTCGTNCAACCTCGGACTGCAGACCATCTATGACTGCAGACCATATATGACTAGAGACCACTTATGACTGCAGACCATCTACGACCGGAGACCATCTACGACTGGAGACCATCTACGACTGGAGACGAGGACTAAGCTACTTTCAACCTCCCTGCGAAACTGTTTGGGTTTGCAGCGACCTTATTCAGTCGTCCGCCTACATGGTTGCGGCCCGTCTGGCCTGCCGACCACCCCAATGTTACTAAGTCTTCCACTTCGCGTGCGATCGACCTCATTGTGTCTTCGTCTATCGCAAGCTCTGCCCCGAAATTCATAAAGGTTTATCGTGCCATCGCGACCTGTGGACTACTTCCTGTCACGCCTTCATATTTGGAATACATTCGACCAATGACAACCCGTATTTGGCCTGGGTGGGGACCTGATAGGCAGCAAGATTTGGCCAGAACCGGCGTTTCAAGTCACGCGCCAGTCCCCGATCTCAGAAGGCCAAATTGTGGGTATTCAAGGTTCCCAGGGGTGAGTCGCTCACCCTAACAGGGTGAGCGACTCACCCCTTCTCACTCAGTCGCGCGCGCACGTGCGCGAAGCGGCCTGGATCACGGAATAACTCGCGGTCCGGCCCGTTGGCAGCTGTTCACCACAGATCTCGGCCGCTTATATAAAAGGTGGAACGCTGCCCGTTCTCCCCGTCTTTTAATATGTTAGGCATTGCGGTGGCTGAACCTTATGGCATGGTTTGGGAACAGATATATAACTATAATGGAACTCGCTCCTGTAGAATATAACTCTTCAAGTCAGATATAAATTCAACATTATATCAATATAAGTTCATCAACCAACACTCACTTTCGGGGGTGATTTGCTCACCTTCAAAGGGTGAGCGACTCACCCTCTGGGGTGAGTACAACAATATATATAAGGACCCATGTTTCCCTGGACTAAGGGATCAAAGATACGTACCTTCTACTGCCTAGTTCATCATTAAGAACTTTTAACGGTTTCCTCATGGCGAAATCGGCTACCCCAAGAATAATCCGTCGCCGCATGTCTAATCAAAAAAAGGCAAAGCGTCAACAATATAATCGACGAGGAGACACCTTGTTCCGCAAAGCGTTTGAGTTCTGTCAAGAATGTGACGCAGATGTCTCATTGACGGTTCGGCTGAGAAATAATGGCCAGATTTTTATGTTCAACTCGGATGATCAGTGGCATCCGTCACCACAAGACTTGGTAAGTATCATCTCCAAAGCTGCCTTGCTATGCTAACGGTGCTTAGGCAGTTTACTACCCTGTACCATTAAAGGTAACCTGGCAAGAGCTGGCCGCGAAATATGATCCTTGAATAGAGAAAGCCGATATGTCTCGTAAGATGCGGTGGGAAATCAAATTCATTGGCCGCATTTCAGGCCACGAGGAAAGTGGGTTTGGGCAAGGGTGGCAAGATATTTGTTTGCGAGGGCGATCTACGCAAGTGAGCTTTATTTTATTGTAAATCGATGCTAGTATAGATAATTAGTCTACAGTGTAGTATAGAGCTTCGTGTACGGAATCTATTCCATACGAAATCAAATTAGATTTCCAAGTACAGTAATATGTTCTCTCTAAAAATCCCCCGAGTACGTTGGAAGAAAGATTTTGGAAGAGAAAGGCGAAGTCTCTCGGAAAGTGGGCGATAGCTTTGACCCTGACAGGGGTGGGACCAATGAGTCACCCGTTGTGAGACATGGCGATTAAGTTAGCTAAACTTAGCGCCAGGCGACCATGTGAGTGTTCTTGCGGTTCATTCTTGTGGTTCCAGTGTNTGCCCCAGGGCAAAGAAAGGATGCCCCAGGGCAAAGAAAGGATGCCCCAGGGCAAAGAAAGGATGCCCCAAGGCAGCGAAGGCTGCCTTGGGGCATCCTTTCTTTGCCTTTGCCTTTGCCTTGCCTGCTAAACGCCCACTATCCCAAAGCGTGTCTTTGGACGGAAACATAGTATAATGTATTCTATTCCTGCTCGGGCATCGTCAATCTCTAATCTTGTGTATTTAACTAAATACAATTTATACATAGCACCAGATCTACTTGATTTACTTGCACGACAGATGGCTTCCTTCTCTGTAGGACTGATTGAATATTATCTCTAAAGTTGCCTTGCTAAGATTATTGTGTAAAGCTACTTCACTACTTACACTATACCTTTGAGAGTAACGTGGAGAGAGCTAGCGGTGAAATATAGACATAGGAAGGATACTGCTGCAAGTTACTTGTATTAAGTAAGACATGGGCCGTAGATCACGAGGCTTTCCCGAGATATACTGTACTAGAGGTAAACTCCCTAAATAGAGTATCAACCGGCGAGGAGGATTTTACTATAGTCATGCTCCATCCTGAAGCTCAGGCATAGAAGGGACAGGAACCTCGACAAGCGCTTCCACAAAAAAGGTACAGTCACCTGTAGCACAATTAAAGAATCCTCTGCGCTGCTTTTCTCTGCTGCTTTGCCCCCGCCTGCTGGGTTTGTCACACAGGCAACGTGGATTCTGATCGGAGATCCCTTTTCCATCTGCCCAGCTACGGAATTTCCCGCATTTTCCACACGAATAAAAAGGTCGTCCACTGTTCCCGTTTTGATTCCACAGTTTGGCATTTTTGAGGATTGTTGGATTTCCACATCTCTTGCATAAGGGACTGGCAAGGCTACTGGATAGGGCTGGTCCTGCCAGATCTGGTAGCAAGATATCGGCCTGAGGTCGTAGTGCTGTGAACTGAGGCTCCAGAACGAAAGTTGGTTGATTTTTGTTGGCCGGAGGGAAACGTTTATGACGAGTTGAGCTGAAACAATTCTCATCATACAAACTTGTTTCATGAACTATAGTACAATATCGTCAGCATAGAGAAACTTTAGCGCTTATAGAGGCATACCAGCTGGACGTTTCTCGATTCCGGGAAAGGTGGGGAGGGGCCTCTCGCCCTTCCTCCTACCAAGACAACACTTTATAAGCTCCATAGAATGGCTGGTGGAGCTTATATGTCTGAAAGAAAGGTAGAGAAATTGCCAGAGATATAGGACTGAATGTGAACACTCGTGCTTTTAAACATCCTCGTTTCGGTAGCCTCGCCGTCCACATTTATGGTCGTGCAACCTTCGAAGTAGCTGCCATGCGCCCCATTCTGCCATTTCGATGCCTGATTTTTTCCGTTCTTACAGATAGGCCAATGATAGGCTGGCTTTTCTTCTGATTGAGCCTCAATTCGCACACTCCAGCACAGTTTCGCATCACGCGGGCGGGCGTAATCTTAAGAGGTTCAACTAAATATGGGTTATCTCCGACCTGAGTCTCATGACTGGCGCTGACCAGCCCTGGTTGATTTCGATTTCTTTCTCTCTCTAATCCCCCTCTAGGAGCGCAGGGTCCCAGTGGTGGAGTGGCTGACCGGCTACGCATTTCTCAGCATAGCTTCGCCTTTTCGATTACCATTGTAAACCAAATGCTTATTGGTTAATTATTAGACATCCATGTAAGAACTAGGAAGCCAGTACACGATGTAAATCCGGAAAAGGATATGGAGGGTAAGACAAGGCTATATTTCACGACGGCTCAGACAACACAAGCAGCAAATGAACTCCGGGGCGCCTTTCAGCCTCTGTGAGCTGTAAATCTGCAATGCCGTAGATGGCTTGGCGCTGCGTTTTCGGCGGCGGGGTTGCAAGAAACGCGAGGCCGCTCTGTGGGCCATCATCGTGCTTTGCGCCTGCCAGGCCGCCATTAATAATTTCGTCATAGATAAGCTTACAGGATCAAGGAATGAGCCTTTTTCAAAATTATTTCATGCGTAGAGTCACGCTCTCAAGCTAGGTCACACACTGAGCAGAGTAAGCAAATCTGTCGCTGCGCAGCGATTAATTGCTGACGAACCAAAATGCCAGAGAAAATCCGCGAGGCTTTGATACCCTCGGGCACAATACTGCGGACCGCTAATCTGGGTAAGTCATTAATGAGCCCTTAGCACCGCAGTGGAAGCACGACTAGGGCACTAACCTACAAGTCATCTTCTTCGCACTGCTTTTCCTCACCCCTCTTTATCCTGAGACCCTGCCTTAATCCCCTTGATCTGAGCTTGCCTTATTGGGGCCGTGTGGGCGAGTGGCGCTAACATCGCTATATTATGGTCCTTTGCACATACATAAATCTGATACCATGTCCTGTATATAAGTTAGGCCTTGTTCAAGCACTAATATGGTCCGTCCATGAAGACAGAGTCTAGAAACTCTTGCTAAGACTCCACCTACTCCAACCAAGTATCAAAACGTTGAGACCAAGCAAGGAAGTTGATTCGCCACATTCATTACTTTCATAGGTAACTCGCTTGATATTACTATGAAACGAACTCCTGATCAAGCTAAGCTCACACCGCGTGCCAGGTACCCTAGATCACCATCAAACATCGGACGACCAGATTCGGTAACCAGGCGGCCCTGCTTCTGTTCAGCATGCTGTAACTCTTTAATCAGCTCCGCAATTCGCTCAACTAGTTCGCCGTCCATCTTCCCAGGCTCAAATAGATAATCCATCCTGGTTTTAGCGGTGTTGAAATCCCTCACCCTTGTTAGTAGAGCATCCGGATCAGCGGCCAGAAGCTCCAAGTATAACATCAGGTAGTAGCCGCATAACTGCTTAGACTGTTGGGGAAGCGTCCCTTCTGTGGCTTCATAAAACCGAATTGTGCCCCTCTGGGTTGCGTTTATACTACCCATAGCTCCAATAATAACCTGTTTTATAGGCTGGTAGAGCTTCTTCTTCCACTCAAACCAGGAAGAGTCCAGAATATACACTGTAGGCGTCTGCCCACTGGCAAGCCCACCGGGGCTTGACACGATAACTGTAAACCAATGATCGTTTTCATTAGTCACGATAGGAAAAACGAGGTAATGCGCGGCGAGAATATGGTTCTTATCACTCTGTGGGCCTTCGGAGTCAAGAATTAATTCCCAGCCTTCCTCAAGCTCGTTCACTGTAAGAGGGCAGAAGAAATAAATCTCTCCAGAACGGTCTCTTCGCGAGAGGTTCAGTCTCAGATAGAGACAGAACAGCCTGATATGACTAATTGTGAGCCAGTGAATTTCCCTGCTAACATGTGGTATGTTTTCTTTGGCAGCTGCGGTATTTTCTTGCATAGTCCTGAGATTCTGGTTCACATCGGAGATGTCCTCTGATATAATGTTGACGTTCTCAAATTCGAACCCGCTAGAATAAGTTAGCTAAGAAAGGCGAGTGAGGATTATGCTTACATGATACTTGAGTTGTCATTGTCTTTGAAAACCTTGAAGTCGGGTTCAATTGCATGTGGGAATTGGCGCTGGGAAGCAACAACATGGTCGCCTGATGCTAGGCCTGCCTGGCTGCTGTCATGCAAGCTTTCTATGTTTTCGGTTTGTGTCTGTGCGTCTGAAAAAAACTTAGATAAGGTTATAATGTCTAGGGAATGGCACTAACTGTTCCCCCTGTCTGTTAGCAGAGTTACCAGTAAGTCCTTAATTTCCTGCTCTGGTACGAGGTGGTGCTCTTTCAGGCCATTGCAAAAGGTTTGGAGATCTGTAGACCCAGTATTGACCAAGTACTCCAGTTGTTTGCTCAGGAGTTTAAGCAGTGTCATCTGCTCGGGGACTGCAAGAATAAGATTGATCGTGCTGTCAAGTTTATCGCAAGGCAATTTAAGGAGGTCCCTGTTTTTTATTAGCAGTCTGATATAATCTGAAAGACCGATTACCTACCAAATTCTTGGACTAAAAAGAATTCCAAGGCCGAGACGCTTAGCAAGTCTGCTACGCAGCTCCCTTCCCCTGTGAAGTTGGAGCCATATACGCTGCCGCTGAGATTTCTGTAACCTGCTTGAAACATTATTCAGACGTGGGTTGCATCGCTCCCAGATGTTATCCATGACCTTGCCAGCAGCAGTACTATTTTTGATTGGCTGATGCTTTTTTGTGAGGGTGGACTCTTGGGCGATTTATACCTGCTTATCAAACCATTCCGAAGCCCCAATGTACTCAAGAAGGTTGAAGATTACGTATCTATGAGCCTTGAAAAAAGACTTCTCAATGATATCCCTCCATGATCTGTCATCGGACCATTGAATTTGAAGGTCCTCCTGAACCGATCGTACTATCTCTGCATAGATATGCTGGGGAGGTTCGTAAAGCTTCTGGCTGAACTGGTGGATTATATCAATCGCCATTGCTACCGTGATTGGGTGAGCGCAGGAGGTGTTTTCATCGTCTGTTGAGGCGTCGTGGGAGGGTTCAAGAGAGCGTGTTAGTGAGTCGAAAGAAGTTTCGGAAGCAGGTTCTTGTGGGGCGACCATTGATTCTCGAGAGACTGCGTGCAAAATAGCTGCTTGCTCGCGAGAGGTCTCGCAGCCGTCTCTACGGGAGGAGTTCGAGGCTTCCAGAGAGGTTGCATGGGACTGAATCGTCACATCGCAAGAGGGTTCACTTGCGGTTTCTTGTAGTTGACTGATTGCGCCATGTGAGGCTAAATGGCTGGTTGTTGATGGATGACCGAACGTTTCAGGCGAAGTTCTAGCGGGATCGATTGTCGCACCGGAGGTACCATAAGTAGTAGCATCACAGGATGTTGCAGGGCCGTCAGAGGTTGAATCGCCGGAGGTTCGTGGAAAGGTTTCAGGACAGGTTTGATCGCGAGAGGTATTATTGCAGAATTTTGCCGGGCCGCGAGAAGCATCCAAGTCAACACGTTGAGCTGCAGGCGCCAAGCGTACGCGTTTAAACGGCTTCGTAGGCCGGTAAGCAGGATCTTTCTGTTTTCGCTTGCGATTCGCTAACCCGCGTTGGCGATTATCTTTACATAAGCCATCTATTTCGTTAATAATGTTGATAACTCTGTTGCTGAGCCTTAGATCTGGATGTTTGGCGAGTAGTTTGGTGCACAGGCGAAGCGCATATATCAAGTGAGCCTCTGGATTAAGCTTTGTAGACTTGTTGAGCTTCATGACTGCACGTGGGAGACAGGAAGATAAGACGTAGTGCGCACGGGGTGTCAATGTCCTTGGACATGGATTCAGCAGTTAGTCAAGGAGTTTTATCACTACCAGGCGCGTTGGCTTCCCAGAATTCGATCGCGACCATCAACAGGCGGTCAAAACTCATTGCTGACACAGGGTGACGCCTACCTGACCGCCTACTGATGACGCGGCAATTTCCTAGGAAATCCGCGCGACCGGAACGGAATATCAAATTACCGGCTATCCCCTCCACAGTACTCACATACTCATAGCGCAGACGGGTCGGACTGCAGACCACTTATGACTGGAGACAACCTCGGACTGCAGACCATCNTGGGGCGCTTGAGTCCAATAGTCTTGATGCACGTATCCATTGGCGCTAGCATTATTATATTATGGTCCTTTGCGCATTTGTGAATTTGTTGTGTCCCGTATATAATAAGTTTGGCCTTTCATTCAAGCACTAATGTGGTCCATGAAGATTCAAGAGACTCTTACTCTACCTCCTCCAAATAACATGGATGCAGTTAACCAGAAAGTATCAAAGCGCTTAAGAGCAAGCAAGAAGTTGATTCGCCAGAAGCGTGACCGTCGCAAACATTGTCTTATGAGGAAATCTTTTGAGTACAGCAACATGTGCGGCGCCGATGTCTGCTTGGGCATACGTATCCGGGAGACTGGCCGAGTACACATCTTTTCGGCTGATTCCTCAGGATTTTGGGCATTTGTGGGGCTACAATTGGTATACTTCTTGGGCGCGCGTCCAGTCCTAGAGCTAATTTGTCTAGGCATCATATTATCCAACACCAAGTCAAGTAACTGACAAGGAATTTAGTAGCTTAAGATGCCAAACTTTGTCAGCATCAAGTTCTGAGCAGCCTAAATGTGTGGATTCTTCGGCTAAATAGCTTAATTTTGTCTGTGGTGCAGAGATTTTTTTCATAATTCTTTTCCTATTCTAAGATAGGATAACGGTTTTGTTTGGATCACTGCCGAGTTGAGGCCTTGCTCTTGTTGATATCTCTGTACATAATGAGTTCAATGAAACTTCCAGGTTGGGGGGTCGCAAGGAAAGGCAATTCAAAGACAAGTGAACAAGTACTGTAGGGACATACTTTCAGTTTTCAGTTAGATTACCTCGGGAAAGCAGGAATGCCCCAGGGCAAAGAAAGGATGCCCCAGGGCAAAGAAAGGATGCCCCAGGGCAAAGAAAGGATGCCCCAGGGCAAAGAAAGGATGCCCCAGGGNCCTGACTAAGGGTCACGGCACTGGCTAGGGCCACGGCACTGATGGAATTAGTGTTCTAAAACCGATTGGATGGTTGCCACCGTTCGACGATCAGGCTTCGAAGGAGGAGAAATAGGTCAAATAGGCAATAATCCGCAAATAGAATTCCATTTTATGTATGAACGTCTGTTATTTTGCTGCGAAACTATCTGGTTCTGCAGTGAGATATGCAGGCCCACGAGGCGTCAAGCTGGATATCTTGGCTTTTCAGATTGGATTGTCTTCAGATATATCGACATAAAAATTACTGGATCGGGGAGCCTAGGTATTGTACAGGAATCTGAATCTGGATATTAGTTATGGGGTTCTTAAAAATCCGTAGTATATATGGTTCTATGAAGCTGGCATCATACATTCTCGTCCTGTGTGATACATGTTAAGCCTCCCTGGTCCATAGATCGGGACAGGGTAGCCCCTACGACGCAAGCCACACGACCAATCTGGCCTGCAGCTCATACAGGAGATCTGACCGGGCACATAAGCCCCAATCAGACATACGTTCGTGGCCTGGCTACCTAGAAGGCCGGAGGGGTTGAAACAGAGGCCCAAGGTAGTAGGCCCAGATACTAGTGACCCGCGTCGTAAAATCGGGAGCAGAGGGCCAGCGTAACAGGATCGGGTGCGGAGGCGTAATGACATAGCTCTAAGAACACCAGACCCTGTGCTTCAGACCAGGCTGGTCGCAGGGCGGCGGTCGTACGACCACCACGGAGGGAGGACCGCCAACTGGCGCCTACCATGGGTGCAAGACGCAGACAGTCGTCTGCCCACATTGTTACGGCTCTGCAGGTCTACAGACCATTCCAAATCCTGAGATAGAGATATACTTGTTTCTAGGATGTCCTTGTCCCTAGGATGGACTTGTTCCTTGGATGGACTTGTTCCTTGGATGGACTTGTTCCTTGGATGGACTTGCTTCATTGATCTTATCTCCAACACTTGATTGCTGGCCTTCTGAGGCTGAAGGTCTGTCTGGCAGGGTGCTGAAGCGCTGAAATGGGGCGTCCGGTGTCATCCAATAGAGATGCGTAATATGAAACTAGCGCCGCGCTGAAGGCGCTAGTGCTTCAGGGTTCACGCACCCAATGCATTAGTCCTGACGCAAGTCCTTCATTCGACGCGAAGTCCCGTCTTCCCACTGACGCCCGTCTTCCCACTGACGCCCGTCTTCCCACTGACGCCCGTCTTCCCACTGACGCCCGTCTTTCATTTGACGATTCACAAGCCTCTCGAGAAATCAGTTGGTAGCCAGTCGGCCGGCTGGCTCTCGGTCCGCCACGGCTCAATAAGCCAGGGGGGACAACGGCCCAGGCGGGGCAACTAGCTGAAGCGTCCCGTGATCTGTCTTGGCCAGTGATGCCTGGAGACTTTTGGTCTCCAGATTTTCGGCCCACCTGGCGGCAGAGCGAACGCGATCAATCTCTACAGTAACAGCTTCCGATCCACCCATGCAGATCCCGCGCCTGCGGGCTAAAGAGCCTCCAAAAGAAGTCCTTGTAGGACAAAGTCTTCCACTTGTGATCAAACCAGGTTTAAAAAGGTGTTCTTAAAAGGCATACCTTATCATGAACTGTTTCACATTTCGTACCACCTCCTATCTAGCTTCTGCTTTTATGGAGTTCCTCACGTGGCTACTTTCCTCACAAGAAGAACCTCCCAAGATCCTTACTGTCTCGAAAGAGCACTTCTAAGTCGCGCTTTCTAAGTCCGCTCAAT